>JANIJI010000014.1:9630000-9777500 GCA_024500535.1 Leptonema lineaticorne | reverse complement strand
GTAATTAATAGAAAAAAACGATAACGAATGCTTTAAAATATTGTTTTAAAGCGAACGTCGTCAAAATATATATGCATATATTATTCTATAAATCGAAAATATATAAAGAGATGGTTTTAAAATACCAAAATTGCGAATCGAAAACTTAGAAGAGATGGTAAATCAAATGATGATTTGTTTACACGAAAATATTTAATTTCTATTAATTTTTAATACATAAAAAATATATTTTTATTACAAAAAAAAGAGAAAATACTTTTATATATAAATGAAATGTTCCATTTTTAATATATAAATATATATATATATATATATATATATATATATATATATATATATATTAAACATTATTCATATTAAAAGAATAATAATTTCAATAGAATTACTTTGACATACTAATTATATGAATAATGAAACCAAAAAATTATACTATTGTTAGAAATTAAAATGACGCCCTTTTTCACATCAAATTAGTCGACAAATTAAGTGATATTGAATTTTATGACGTAAAAATACTTTTAATTTCTTTTTTTTTTTTAACTTAATTACTGTTTAAAAATAGTTTATTAAATACGGCATATATTATTCTGAATTTTAGAAAAATAAATTTATAGTATATATATTTTATGTTATGTTTGATTTTCAATTTCTGAGAAAAAAACACCTGAAATATTCGATGAAATTATCGATATTTATTTTATTTGTAAAATTTGTGAAAATAAAATGTATCCAATATTAAAATAGAATAATCGTTTAAAATTTATGAAATCGTCTAAATTCGAAATCATAAATAATAGTTGATTATTTGAAACGAACTTTAATTGAAAATTTGACTGAAATATCGAAGATTCGTTGAATAAAATAATAGTAAAAAAAAAAAAAACAATTTGATGAATGCAATTTAATTTTCAATCTTATTTCTACTATTTAATGCATTATGTAAATTAAAATATTTTATATTTTTTTCTAATAAAAAGCAATCGCCTTTATAAAATTCTATATTTTAGTATTAAATTAAAAAAATATATAAATTTCCTTAAAAATATATAACATAATATCACAAAACGACTTGACAATCACAAATTGCGAATTATATTAATCAATATTTAATTGGTAAAATTTTAATAATATTTAATGGAAATCATTATTTTCGTATCCATAATAAATATTATATCTACATATATATTATAGAATGCTTAAAATTATTATAAAGGATACGTAATAAAAATATTAAAGAATATTAAAGTTTAATTCAAACGGTTTCTTCATTTCAACCTTTTAAAATGTATCGACATTTATCAATAATTTCTTTTACGTTTACGAAATTGATTATAAAAATGAATAAATTTAATCGTATTTTTTTTATTAATATATAAATATAAAATAAGAAAGAGAAAATTTTATAACATTAAAATGTTAAAAATTATCAACGAAAATTAATAATAACAACAATAAATATTTTATCAT
Source organism: Leptonema lineaticorne (assembly GCA_024500535.1). NCBI lineage: Eukaryota > Metazoa > Arthropoda > Insecta > Trichoptera > Hydropsychidae > Leptonema > Leptonema lineaticorne. The sequence goes on along the minus strand of JANIJI010000014.1, from coordinate 9,776,033 downwards.
CAGAAAACAGATCTGATTAGTTGTTATCAATAAAATTTTAGATTCACATCTAAATAAATACAAAAGAAAAAAAAACGGTATAAATCTTTCATCTGATTAATTATTCTAATTTATCGAATAATGTATAAAATATAATGCAATATCTAGAATTTTTAAATGAATATATTTTAATTGGAGGAAAATTACTAAATTTTAAAGAAATATTTCATATTGTAAATGATATAAATATAAAAAATATATATATATATCATTAATTTACATTTTTATTACCTTAAATTATTTAATATCAATAAAAATATGTGAAAGTCAAGTAGAAATTGAAAAAAATATGAATGAAAGCTTGTAAATAGAAATGATAATAATATATAAAATACACAAACATACAGAAGGTGTTCAATAATAATTTATGGAATCGAAAAACTAAATAAAAATATGGTAATTAAAAGAATTAACGACAATTAAAAACGATAATTTAATCGTAACTAAAACAATTCAATATATCATCATTAACGATTTATTGTAAAAAATATTTCTTATTATTTTAAAAATGTTAAATGGAAAGCGATAAAAATAAAAATAGTCAAAATAAAAAATACTAAAAATTAATATTAATAAAATAATTAAAACGAAGATATATGTAATATTGTTGAACGAAATATTTTAATTTTATTATTAAGATAATTTTGTGAATAAAACTTTATTATCATTAAAAAAAATAAAATATTTTGATACTCTTAAAAATTGTCCAAATAAATATTTTTTTTTATTTTGAGATATTAGAAAATTAAAATATTATTAATTTGATTTGAAACAATCATTTTTTTTTAATTATTTATCTGAAGAAAAAAAAATATATATATATAATTTATATTAAATTTAAAATATTGTAATCTATTAAAAAAATATTAAAATATCAATTTAAATAAATATTATATCATACATTTTAAAATAATAAAATTGTTAAAAAAAAACACGCACAATACGGTTTTTTTAAACCATATCAATATCAAAATATATTTTAAATTATCAATTAAATATCGTTCCAACAATTAAAAAAATATTTTAAAAAAATCATAAAATAGAAAATATTATCAAAAATAGTTTTTGATTGATCGCTAAACAACAACAAATGAACGAATAAAGTAAATGAAATAAATAAATTATTAAATAATAATTAAGAGAACTTACTTGTTATAGATATAATTGTATTAAATTGTAACCGGAAGTGGAATATATTAAATTTATTTTTGCATTGAGAGTATATTTCTATAAGCAAAATAAATCGATTAAAGAATTAGTAAAAGAACGAAAAAAATTTATCAATTGACAACATATTTATCAAACAAAAAAAAAATATAATTCAAAAAAACGTAACGAGGGAAAAGCTGGAAAAAAAGTGGAAATGAAAGAAAATTATCATCAAAATTGCGCGAAAAATCTGATGTCAGTTAATTCTATTGAAAAATTCGAAACGGATGAATATTGGCAGAACACGTTTGTTGATGAAATAAAAAAAATTAAAATCTCAAAAAAAAAATGATATCAAAGTATAAACTTGATGAAAAATTAATTATAAATTCAATATAAAAGATAATTAAAAATATAGTGAATTTTTCAAAAAAATAAAAAACGTGTGAAAATTTCCATTGTAAAATTTGATATAAAAACTTAATTTTATCACGAATAGAAAAAAAAAATTTTCTGGAAACATTTCAATCATCAATAAATATTATTGAGAAATGAAAAACGATTCCAAAAAAAATAATAATTTTAGAATAATAAAAACTATCGAAATAATACGATAAATTCACCCCATAATATTTAATAAAGGGGAGATATTTTGCGTAAAAATATCGATATTGAATTTTGTTTGAATATATAAAATTTTATTCCATTTAAAAACTTATAAAAGTATTAGTTTATAAAATTGTTAGAAAAATATTTCAACCGAACATTGAAAATATTAAATGGCAATAAATACTTGCATTTAATACATTTTTTTCTCTAAATAAATCGGATTTGATCTCCAACCTGAAACCAAAAAAAATAAACAATTATTAAAATATTTATATGAATATATACAAGCAAAATAATAATAATATTATTGTATAATATTCATAAGAAATAATAATATATTTATTATAAATTAAAAAATAATATTTTACGCGAAATTATTTTGAATTGTAATAAAATTATTATTAATTTATATATTTATTTTTTTAAGTTTTTTTTATACAATAATTATATAATGTTTATTTAATTATGTAATTATAAATATTAAAAAAAATATTATTTATATCAATTTTTAAGAACGATAGATGTTTAATATAATATATCAATATATGTATAATTATATAAAATTAAAAAAAAAGATATATAATTATTATTTTTAAAATAAAATTTAATATATAAAAAAAAATATTCTTACTTTATATGAGAAAAAATAATATTTAACTGTAGAAGTGTGTTTATATGTAATATTGAATATTGACCACCTCAAGTTTTTCCAAAAAGTCGTACGTTTTCATCCCTTAATATAAAAGAGTTCTCTCTCTTTCTGACAACGAGTACGTCTCCTTTTATTCGACCCTATATATATATATATATATATATATATATATATATATATATATGTGTGGATGCGCCTGTGTGTTGTGTGGGTTCATAGATATATTCGGGTATAAATGTGTGTGTGTGTGTGCGTTGAATTGATGTGCAACTTTTTGGCCGGCAATACGGAATGAGCCACTAAAATCAGCCGCCACATTTCATTCCCGAGGCCTGGGCACCACACAATCGCCGGCTATCGGTCTTCTCACACTCCGATAACTCTTCACACCAAATTGCAAATGGCAAAGCCGTCCTCCATATTTTTTTTCCACCCGCCTCTCACCCCCCCCCCAATGTGTTCTCCCACTCTTTTGGTCTCTGAAATCACACACCAGCCATTGTTAAAATGTGGGACGCGTGCAGATAAACGAAACCAGACGCTTCGTTTTCCCCCCATTTTTTTGGGATGATTTATAAATTATAGTTTTCATATTAGAGATCAATTTTACATTATTTAATATTCATTTCAAATCATATATATATATAATGTATGTTAAGATGAAATATTATACGAATATATTAAAGAAAACTTTTCCAAAATAAAATTTACAGATAAAAATATTAATTTTACATAAATATATACTCTTACAGTAAAAAATTAGTTTATCGATAATTTTATTAAAAAAATATATTTTTTAAAATATTCTTTCACGTTAGGCCAATGGTTTATAGCCAATATCAAGAAACACAACGCTTATATAAAAATCACAGACTAAACAAACCATTAATTAAATTAATTTTATGTAATAAAAAATTACATTTATATATATATATATATATATATATATATATATATATATATATATATATATATATATATATATATATATATATATATATTGGCCGGCATTTTATAGTCTTCAAGGGAATTTTCAGAATATTCGTTATTTATAGTTCAATATAATATAGACATTTATGTAAACTTCGTTTTAGGCGGTTAATTAAATATTAATTAATGGAAATCGATCTATCGTACGAAATTAATAAAGCTGTGGATTTCGAAATATTTCGTAACACTACTGAATAAATTATGCTTTAAATCCATTGTAAATTAATACCACAGCCTATATAACAATATTATATATATATATATATATATATATATATATATATATATATATATATATATATATATATATATTATACAATAGTAAATGTGTATGTACTTATGTGATTAATCGTATAATTATTAATATAAAAAAAAGATATCGATAATTTAATTATTTATTGTTATTTCATAATATTTAATTATTTTATTTTGTATAAAATTTCAATTGATTTTTTAAATTGGTAATTTTTAGATATTTTTTTCAAATAATAAAGTTATGAAAAAATATTAAAAAGAATAAAATGTATGACGATGGAATTTTAATATGACAAAAACGAAACAGCAACTATTCATCAACGATAGTGCAATATACCTTTTTTTTAATATTGTCATTTCAGTGACAAACATCAAAAGCTCTCACAAATCAAATCAAAATAAAAAAAAAATATGTTGATCAATTTTCGCCATTTTTCCAATAAAGTCTCATCATTCGCATGTATATTACGTTAGACGTGCACACGTTCACATATCATACGCTCGATCGATACGGTCACGTCCTCCTTTTTCGCCGAAAAAATCATCCAATAAATCACGCGACACCTCCCTAGTCGACGTCGGTCGCATAAAAATTCCGAATGACCCAACGGCCAAAAATAAAAATATCGACGTATCGATAGATATCAATAAACAAGACGGAATGAGATGGACAGAGGAAAAAAAAATGAGTTTTGAGAAGCTCCGGTTGACGTTAGGAGGGAATATAGCGGGCCAGGTCTCAAGGACCACTCGACACTGCTAAATATTTAACTCGGCTAGGATAAGGGGATCATGAATTATTCCTTGGTCGACTTTACGGTTCGGATCTTATTTCGTGTCGGGGACTAAGGCTTTTTAGGCTCTTCCACGGCATTCAATTGTAACACGGACGCCACTGCTATTACGGAAAATGAGGCGGCGAAAGCACAAAGGGACCACCGCCATCCCTTTCGAGGAAACTTCGAGCCCCCCCCCCCATCCTGTAGAGAACTCGTGAATTCAACGATTTTAATTGAGTGCGTTTCGTTATTTTTATTTTTTTTATAAAATTATCAGTATTAAAAAATATAACGACTACAGATTTCTATATATATATATTTATTTAATTTTAATATATATATATATATATATAAGTTTTTTATATCAGTTTTTCATATTTTATCTATAATAAATAGGGTGACCAACTTTTTTTTAATAATGAAAAGGAGGACACATTTAAGAGTCATCCGTCTTAAGGTCAAGTCTTAAAAAATCTTTTTGACTATTTGATAACTTTTAAAAATTGTTTAACATCAAAATTACTAAAAAAAAAAAATACATAAAAAAGGAAGAACGGTTGGTAATCTAATTATAAATTTTAAAGTTTGTACAAAAACTGAATTAATTTTATTATTTTTATATAAATTCTTATTTTATTTATACAGAAAAATCGCAAATTATGCTTTGATATTTTTTTTTAATATCATTATTTTTATACATTTATATATATATATATATATATATATATATATATATATATATATATATATATATATATAATATAATCCTTCATTGAATTCGAAAGATAAAAATAAGTAAAAATATTTTGTTATAACTTTATATTATTATTAGATCAATAATATTATTTTATAAGATCAATTTTAGACTCAACGTATATTATTGAAGTTAAAAATTGATATTTAAAATACGTAAAAAAAAAATATATTAACACAATAAACGACAACTTCAACCGCTGGACCATCGCCGTACGTGTCGATAGTGACACATCTTTCGTCTGAAAAAATACATATATATATATATATATATATACTATAGAAAAGAAAAACTCCGGGCCGCCTTCAGCCGTCCGCTCGATTAGTTTCAGCACTTTTCAGAATTTCTAGCCCATCGGAATTATTTCGAATATAAAACACTCGGACGCCTCGCTGTTAAATCAGGCGAACTCTCAAATACCTTGTATTCATTGTCGAATAAAACCTTCGCCTTACCACTATTTTTTTTTTGCCTTTTTTATACTTTCTACTTTTTACATACACACACTTTATATATTTTTTCTTCATCGCGATTTATGGATAACGTGTGAAATTGAGTGAAGGCATCCAGAGATCACCTTACTAAATTGACGTCGTCGCTTTTTGTCATTTTTTATTATTATTATTATTATTAATGTCGTTTTTCAGCGTTTTTATTTATTTCAGCGTTTTTTTTTTGTTTTTGATAGACGAAAATTACGCGTTTTTATCTTTTGTTCGGACGTTAAAATGACATGTTTTCGAATACATTTCCGATTAAATTTGATTATAATTATTTTTATGTACGAATATAAATAATAATTTATTTATAGTATATGTCGTGAAATATATATATATATATATATATATATATATATATATATATATATATATATATATATATATATATATACGTTATTTAATATTCACATTAATCGAATTATATTTTAAATTTAGACAATTTTTCTGTTATATTTATAAATTTATAAGTAAATATTTTTTTTATGCTTTAATTTGATATTTTTATTTTTCAAATATATAATTTATAAATGTTAATATTATAAATGTTTTATTGTCTCAAATATCGTGTGAAATTATAATTTTCAGTCATTTATAAAAATATCGCACTTAAAATATAAATATTATTAAGAAATGATTGAATAACGGTGTTAAATATATATATTCTTCTTATTAAAAAAAAAGAAACAAAAATAAAAAAAAAATACTTTTTCAGATCTAAATTATTAATAATTAAAAATTAATTTAAATTAAAATAATGTTTAGACATCTTTATATGAATCTTAATTTTTATTTTTAGATTCAAAAGCAATGTCTTAATATTATAATAATATTGTGTCGTCAGCTTAATGTTGTAACATGACATGACATTTTTATCACATTTAAAATTGATATATATATATATATATATATATATATATATATATATATATATATATGTATATATATATATATATATATATATATATATATATGTATATATATATATATATATGTATATATATATATATATATATATATTTCAGAATATTGATTATTTATATTATTATTAATATAAGGCGGCAACGCGGTTTTGAACTCTCGTATTCTGAGCATCTCGATGCAGATAAGCGAATTTAACCACTCGACCATTCACCTGTATTGCTAATTAAGCAACGTATAAATTCGTTTTTGAAATTATCGTTCATAATTTAATTAGGAGAAATCAAATGCAATCAACGAACAAAGCAATTTCACACGGTATTTGGCAATTACTATATCAATTACGGCAGGTACGCGAAATGTTTCCAATTTATCACGGTAATTGATTTATAATCAAAAGGATATAAGTGCATTCACACGAGAAATTGATTGAAATATATTTAAATAATATTCATATAAAGATACAAGTATAACAATATTATATTTATATAACGTTAATATATTTAAAAAAAATAACTATGACGTCATAAATAAGTACTGACGGCGGCTATGTGACGATTAAGTTTGTGTGCGCCGTATTAAGGTCGCGGCATTTAACGTGTTTATTGACCGAAAAGCGCACTTTGCAAAGTCGTAAGCGCAAAAGGCACATGTGTTCGAAAATGATTCTTGCAATTGTTGTGAAATTCACGAACGTTTAGAATTGTGCAAACTCTGCACTTGATATGATAACGCGTTTGGAAAAAGGTGTCAAAATGTTTTTTTTTTTTTTTTTTGTATCCAGATGCAATTTTGTGAATTATAAATTATGTGCATTTATGCTTTTTAAAAATATTTGTTTTTGTGATTCAAGTCGTTTTCAAAACAGAATTTGGGTTTAATATTCAGCATATTTAGAAAATTGGCATGAAATTTCTTTAAATTTTATTAAAATAATAATAAACTTCTAAAAAATTATATATTTATAAAATCGCCAATTTTAAGCTCCAAGTCTAATGCAATAATATATTATATACATTTTCAACAACTTGAAATTTAATATATATCTAAATTAATATATTTTTTATTAATTAAAAGAATTAAAAATATGGTTATTTAAAATTCATAAAATATCTTTGCAACTATTTAACAAATTCAAAATATTTTTTAACAGTATAAAAAATAATTACTATTAAATTTCAAATATAATTTCATCATTCTAGAACATATATGCGTTTAAAATAGATAAACATTAAAATTCATATTTTCAAACAAAACTACCATAAATAAATAATCATCAAAGCGAATCTAAAAGTAGTTAAATTAAACTACTATCTCTCAATGTATTTTCTATGTAAACACGAAAACTCAACATCCAACAAAACTATTCATATTATTACATATAGAACCGAACTATTTCTCATAAGCGCTATTTTGACCCCGTAGTATTATTTTCGGATAAAATTAAAAAGATTTCGTGCTGTACTATAGTCGTAAATTGACCGTAACCATCATAAATATTCATTAAAACGGAAGTTTTAACGACGCTAACGACGCACAAGAGACGTACAATACTAGAAAACCGTTTTCGACCGAACGACAATGTCTCGGCGGAAAATTGCGGAAAATCTCTGTTCGATTCCGTTGCGTGTAAGGTTTTAATAAAATTCACAATTATCATTATAATAATAATGCTAAATAAAACTTTACGTTTTAATAATATAAATTCGAATATTAAAATTTTCATTATATTTAACTATACGTATTTATATGACAGAATTATTAATCTAGATAATATAATCGATTAAAAATTAATGAATTATTAATCTATATATATATATATATATATATATATATATATATATACGATATATAAATACGATTTTAATCAATCAATCGAAGCACTTAATATAATATTAAACGAATATTGCAGAATTTAATATGCACAACATTTACAATCACTCAATCAGATTATTCGATACTACAATAAATTTATATATATATATATATATATATATATATATATATATATATATATATATATATATATATATATATATATATATATATATATATATATATATATATATATATAATTTGAATAGAACATAAATCGATAGTTTTAATACAATCAATATTGATATATTGAAGCGATAATTTTTTTGCGACAATTTGTTTCTATCTGCATTCAATTTCGATATATTGAAAAATCGAAAGCAAATATCCGAAAAAAAAAATGTTTTTTCGAAATTATATAAAATCGCAGCACTTTTAATCTCGAATCGAAACCGAACACACTAAATGATTTAAATATTGGAATTTTTTTTTTATTTAAGAGAAATTGAATCATTCGTCAAATGGAAAATGTTTTATATCAATATTGTTATAGAGAGATTCGTTGACTTTTAATTAAAAAGTTTTTTTTTAACTATATATATATATATATATATATATATATATTTGTTATCTTAAACTAAATCAATCTATTTGAACTGATTTAAGCATTTTAGAAAATGTTTATATTTTACATTTAAAATCTATAAGAAACTTTATAATAGAAAATAATGTTTAAAGTTTAGACGTAAAGTTGATGTTTCGTTCTAGAAAAAATATATTATTTAATTTAATAAAAAATTATATAATCTGATACAATTTATGATAAAATAAATATTGTATTTTTATTTTTAAAATATCAATCAATCATATTTATAAATTCAATATATGAAAAAATATTTTTATAAAATGTTAATAATGTAATGTTTTTTTTCATAATAGTAATAAAAAAGTATCAAAAATATAAAATTTATTACTTAACAATAAATTCAAAATTCTATATTTTAATTCATACGTTATTTTTGAATTGATAAAATAATTATAAATCATTATTTTTGCACGTTTTTTTTATATAAAATATGATGTATACGAATCTCAAAATAATAATGATAACGAATATATATATTCATAAATTAGGTTTAACATCCGCTTTAATCTTCCGATTTAATTCCCATCGGATATTAATTATACAGTTAAATGACTAACATAATATTCTATTCTTTAAATTCTTAGCCGACTAAATTCACTAAAAAAAAAACTCGACTCATTTTCGCTTTAAAATATGCAAGCATCAACTTTTATAATACGAAGACAAAACCCTTGCAATTTTCCACTAAGTAACGAAAGCGACGAACACGGAGACCAACGATGAAAATCCGGGAAAATCTAAGCGAGGGGAGGAGGGGGTGGGCGGTTCGTCGATGGAAAAACTCATGAAAAAGTTTATATCGTATTTTTGCATCCGTCCGATGAAGAATTTCGCGTGACGCTTATCAATTTTGAGTTTCCACGTCGAGTTATATATATATATATATATATATTTTTTTTTCATCCCATGCTTCTTTCTCATAATATAAGAAAAACTAATCTCGGGACTCGAAGTAATAAAACTGTCTTAGAAGATATCGTTTTTACGCTACGAAGGACTCTCGTGCACTTATAAAAGTTATAAAGGCGAGTTCGTCGTTCTACGTGATTTTTTTTCGATTCGTTTCCCACATCGGACTACGTTAATTTAAACAACTTACATTTTCATTATAAATATTATTAAATTTATTCAGCATATATTTAATTTAAAAAATAAAAATATTGCAAAACGTTCAAAAAATACATTTTCATAATTTAATATGAAAATATCTTCAATTTTATATAATAATATTTAATAAAATACGTAATATTATATATAAAAATATCGTTGCATTTTTATGATATTAAAAAATTTAATTTTACATAAATATATGGCTTGATATTGATAATATACAATATAAGCTAAAATCCATAATTGAACATACTTTTATATAAGATAAGTATGAGGGATGAAATGTTAAAAAAAAACGATTTTATCCCTTCAATCCATTTTTTTTTTCATTCATGAATGAGCAACTTCCGTTTATTTGTCGGTTGTTTTCGGGGATTTTCATAGATTTCGTCGATCCAATGAATCAAGCAGATGAGAGTGGAAATTGCTGATAGAAGGGATGAAGAGGGTGGGGGAAGGGTGAAAAAATAAAAAAGAAAAAATATCCGAAAATATTTTCTTCGTTAAATAATTTCGAGATAACGTTAGCGTTAAATCTTATTTTTTTCCGAATAATAATAATAATACACGAACACGCAAAATATATAATAAAAGGAAAATTCTGATATTTTAATATATATATATATATATTTTAATATATATATATATATATATATATATATATATATATATATATATATATATATATATATATATATATATATATATATATATATATATATATATATATATATATATATATATATATATATATATATATATATATATATATATCTTCATATATAGAATTTGGACAAAATAATGAAATAAATATTTTTTTAAAGAAATAAAAATATTTTTTATTTATTTTAATTAAAATATTAATATGTGTGTACATATATATGAAAAAAACCAGCGTTATGTTACTAATAAAAATGGATCAAAACCATTGTGATCGCATTATGCTTTCATGCAATTTTTTCACCATCAGTATTCTGAAGATGCGTTCGCGTGTAAGTTGAAGGGAAAAATCTAAATAAAATACGCAAAAACGTCAGTCTCTCCATATTAAGGGATAAAAAACGCTTTTTAGGGATGACGAAGGGATGAAAAACCCAAAAAAAAAAAGAAACAACCGTATAGTACATCGTTTCATTATGTTCATTCGTTTGTAGAGGTTCACGTTTTGCTCTTTTTATGCCAATATTTTTTTTTTTGTGTATTTCATATTTTTGGCATATTCAAAAAACCGGCAACGAACAACAATAAAGAGAGATATGAACATATATCGAAAATAATAAAAACGACCGGTTATTTTTTAACACTTTCACTATGGATTAAAAAAGAAAACATGACGAAAATTTCACGTCAAATGTCATATGACGACCGTTTGTATTATTTAAAATAACCATTTCGCGTACCTTTTTTTTTCTAATACAGCACATATGGCATTTAACCCCCGAAAATCATCCTCATAACAGTATGAAAATTCGAGAAATACAAAAGCGTATTTTACCGGTTCGCAAGACGTAAATTCATATATTATGACTTCGTTCTCGGTTTCGAGTAATGCGATTCGTGTTCGTATTACTCGAAATTTTCCGATTTTTTTTTTATTTCTCGGAAATATTCGAGTATAAATTGCATTTTTAACGAGTTTCGTCGGTTTATATATCTTGTCGAATGACGTATGTTTGAAAAAAAATATATATATATATATAAATTATAATATATCGTCAAAATTGTGCGTATTTTTTTATTTCGTTTCATATTAAGAAACAAAAAACGTAACCGTAATATAATACAATATTGAATAATGAAGATTGCTATGAGCATAATATAAAATGAAATGAAATATTTCACTGAAAATATTCGAAATATACGCTAAATTAAATGATCAATAATAATAATAGTAATAATTAATAAATAAAATAAATTATAAAAATATTAATGGAATAGTTGAAAATTAAAGAATCATTTAGAATATTGAGTAATAATAATACATTTAATTAAAGATTAATTTGAAGCTATTTAATCAATATTTCTTATTAAAAAATGAATATTTTTTTATCGTCATACTGTCAATACAATATTCAATATTATATAAACATATTTTATTATATAATATATAATAAAATTTCTGTATATTTTTAACTATTCGAAATCGCAATATGAAATGAATAATACAAAAATCTAATAACAATAATTCACGCACTCTATATTCTCACCGAGCATGCGAAATATAATATATTGCATTATTAATATTTAAACGTGACACATTCGGCTTTCCCATTGGACCGAAAAACGTCTGCCTATCTGGGTATTGAATTCACAATACATCATTTTTCACGATTATATCCGTTAGAAGCTAGTATATGTTTAGTATAGAAGGAAGAGCACAGGTCTTATCGGTATTTTGGGCGGTATGTTCGAACACCAAAATGGCGCTTGTGCAACCATTTTGTGCGTGCTCAAAATGGCCGACGCACCGCAGACACCATTTTTCGTCTTTTTTACATACAGAAAAGACGTCCGTTTCGATACTAGAAATACCTTTTTTTTTCATTCTTTCTCTTCTCTTTCGTCCATTTTTTAACATATATATATATATATATATATATATATATATATATATATATATATATATATAATATGTTGTATATTGTAAAAGGACGTTTTTTTTTAATATATTCAGCTACAGTTTTGTTGTAAATGTGTTGTAGTAGTTCGCTACAAGTGCTATCGTTTTTTTTCTTTTCTTCTACTTTCTTTTTTTGGAACGGATGCGGTCTTGAAAATTGAAAAGAATATTACAAAGTTGTTTCTTTGATATTTTCATTGTTAAATCTTTCTATGAGAGCGCGATAAATAAATGCCAAAGGGCGCGATTTTTACAAAAATATACATATATAAGGGCGTTCTCGAACACGTTTTCTTTTTTATTTTTATTTTTTGTAGAACAAAAAAAAAACTATTTTTCTCGCGATGTTCGAATATTTTATTTTATATGAAACAATTTATTTCAAGTTTAAATCTTGATATTTTTATATCGAATACAAAATAATAATATTTTATAATAAAAATAGATTTTCGAGCCCATTAATTATAAACTAAGTTTATTCATATATATTAATTAAAACTTTCATAATTGTGTATGGAATATGCTATAATAGGTATTAAATGTGTATTGATTTTATTATGAATTTAAAATCTAACTCTATTTAGAAATTTAAGGTTTGTTATATAATATATTGAAAAATCTATAAAATTATAAAAAAAATATATTAATCTGCATAAAAATATAAATAATAAAAATTTTATGAATTTGATTCTATTTTGTATATATATAATTAATTGAAATAAAAATATATTTAAAAAATAAATAAAGTATGAATTTTAGTAAAATCTATGAAATTTGATGTTTTAATATATCATAATTATTTTGTTATTATAAATAGATGTAATTTTATTTTTGAATTAATAATATATAAATTTGAAAAATTAGTACTATGAAATACATTAAGCATTTTCAACAATATATATATAATAATTTTATAACTGAATTTATGTTTGATATAACGGATATGTGCGTGTGTGTGTGTGTGTGTGTGCGCGGACATAAAACACGTGCAGATGTCGCAGTGATCTCGCCGGATATGCTACAAAATTATATCCAGTGCGTGAAAAACATAGAAGTTTCCACGGTTACAAATGACGTTCATCACGTGTGTACAGTGAGCGAAATTTGCATTCGAAAGTTGACGTGGAAAATTTAGTGAGTTTTCCGCATATTTTTCCATTCCCCCCCCCATCCCGTCGCGGAAATGATGAGCGAGTCGAATGAAGAGAAGGGGTAGGGGGGGAGGAAGAAGAGGGGGCGAAAGCTCGCGTTTATTCAAATTTTGAAACGCTCTTTCGGATGAATTATGCGAGTTTAGTTTTCGCAAACATTTTCCAACCCCGTCTCTAGATAAATGCGAATGCGAATGTGCCGCATTCAATATTTCAATAGTATGAACGTTATATACCATATATATATATATATATATATACAGGATGAACCGTAAGAATGTGTCGAATACGATAAATAATATTAAAAAAAAATTATAACAACTGATATATTAAATAATAAAATTATTAAAAATAATTTTATTTTTTTTAATATATAAATATTATTTATCATTACGTAAAATTTAATTTAATTTTTTTAATTATTTTTGAATTATGAAAATATTGATAATATAAATTAAATACATATTCTTGAATATTATACAACGAAATAATATTATTAAACATATTATATAAATAAATAAAGTGCTATTGTTTCATAGACTGTTTTGAAAATCGTTTATCAAATTTATCTTACTAATGAGCAATATGCTGCAGACATTTCTAAAGATAACACACAATAGAATCTAAATGTAAAATTAACTCTGAATCTTTGTTTTGATTCTAAATACTAATTCTGAATAGTTTGCAGTATGAAATTGATCGATATTTCTAACATAGACACAACTTAAAATATAATATTATAAACAATAAAATAATAACACGTTGAATAACGAAGATTTTGATTAAATTCATACGTTCATTATATAATATTATAAAAATAAATCATAATTGATATTTTTGAAACACACTGTACTTTCTTTATTATTCAATTATATTTTTTTTTAGCAACATTCAACATCTGTTGATATATAATCGTCAGTTGTTGTTGTTGATGTTGATGGTTATTGATGGAGAAAAAAACACGCTTTCGATTGAAGTAACACGCGAAAGAAAAAAAAGTTTGAGAAGCTGCGGTTGTTAAAGGTTTATCGGCTTACTCGGGATTATGGGATAGCTTTTCGACACGCAACTTTGCAATCTTTCATCGCTTTTCGAACGTTTCCCGCTAAAAAGTTCACGCATTAAAACAATACATATTCATATATTTAAAATGTATTATTCTGTATTAAAATGACTTTTTTTTTCATTTATTTGTTTTGCGGTCAAAATCGATGACGAAATAATCCGATTTCAATTCATTCGAACGGCAGATAAATTGTCAATATATATATATATATATATATATATATATATATATATATATATATATATATATATATATATATATATATATATATATATATATATATAATTTTTTTTCTATGCACTTATATCTCGTCACTTTAAGATTTCGCTAATAATCTTCTTATAGAAGATTTCGCATAGGGATTTTACGATATTTTGGACATTCGTTCTAAAATTTTTCGACTTAAAATGTGTTAAAAATACATCTAGTGATTTTATTTATTCAAATAATGCAGGTCACGGGTTATATTGTTATATTTTTTTTATAAAAAATATTTAAATTTTACTATAAAATTAAATTAGTAATTTTTATAATAAAATCGAATTGAATATTTCAAAATTGATAAAAAAATATATAGTAATATGAAATTATTAATCAAACATATGCATTACATTATTTATCTTACATATTATTAATTTAATAAAAAATAACATTATATTAACATTTTTCAAAATTAGTATGAAAAATCAACATTTTTCGTATAACGTTAAAAATTTTCCTATATGGGTTGTCGGTTTCTCCTTTTTTTTTTGAAAACGAACAAATAGAGAAAAAAATTTTCATTTTATCGAAAGCTTCATAACTCGTTTAACAGAGTTGAATGCAGTTCGTTGTGTAAATATTCCGAACGAGTAATTATAATCGAATCAAATATTCCGAGTTCATATTCTAAAATCATTTTTTTTATATATATATATATATATGAAAATTTATTCTATGTATAAATTCAACATTTTATTCATATAAAAAAAAATCGAAGTGCATTTTAAATATTTGTTAAATTAAAAAATAATTTTTATATATCTATAAAGTGGAATATGAAGAAAAAAAATTATATTTTTGCTAAAAATTGTTCTAAGTCTTTTTTTTTTAAATCATTTCTTCTTATAACGCAAGTAGTTTTATTTTTATTTTTAAAGAATCCACCTTATTTTCAAAGTTTCCAAAGGGCATAAACGTTACGTCGTAAAACAAAAGCAATATTCCATAAGGGCGAATAAATACGGAGCGGGGGGGGGGCAAAATCGTGATATGTGTAGAGGGGTAACGCGTGGCGGGAGGGGAAGGGTAAAAGAGAGAACATCTCAAGAAAAACACGAAGGAAAACCGTTATTCGAATACAATGGAAAAACTTTCGCTGTTTCAAGACAGATATATTAGATAGGAAAAATACGCGTTGTGAGTTAAAGCCTTCTTTTTCCAGAGGCTTATATTGATTTCTTGACCATCTGCTCCAAACTTTTTCGCACATTGCATAAACAATGGACGATGTGTCTCCCGTATAAAAGGGATGGTTTGTCGGAAAAACGTCCTTCCTCCCCCCCTCCCTTCAATTTTATCCTTTAACACTTACCAGTGTAAAAAGAATAGATGGGATTTAAGTGCGCGAACAAACTTTCAAAGAAAATAACACTCAAAAGCCTTTATTTTGTCGTATATATTCGACATGTAAAATAACATATATATATATATATAATAATTTATATGTGACACAAATTCCGGATTAATTCTTTATTTTTGGCGAATTTTTTTATCCTAACTAAAAAAAATATTATACATACATATTTTATATATTTACGTCATTTTTATGTAATATAAGAATTTATTAAACAAATTTTTAAACGTAAAAAAAATTTAAGGCATATTGATCTATACATAAAAATTTTATTGTTTCACATTTTTATAAGGATTAAAAAAAATTAACTTTACTAATCCTTCTAGAACGATTATCAAATTACAATAAAAATAAATTCAATGTTTGAATACCAAAAATACAATTCGGTTCACGATTACATAATTGTAGACTAATTTAAGATAAGAATATTTTATTTTTACTTATAGAGTGTAGAAATTCGTTACAAAATAATTAATATAAATAGTCATTGCTATATATATATATATATATTGAATTAATTATGAAAATTAAACAAAACTCAAATATCTTTAGGATTATATGATAGTTTCAAAACAACCGCGTATAATATATATATATATATATATATATATATATATATATATATATATATAAATTGGAGGATGTAGAAGAGGGTTGTTTTGTTTCTTTCAAGGTTTCATCCCCTTCGTGTCCAAATTGCTTTTTGAAAAATCTGCAAAAACCGCGAAAGTTTACCCATCTAGTAAGGTTATAACGGCCGATCCTTTCTTCACGGTTAAACTTTACCGTTTTAAGTTAGTCGCGGAATGCGTTATACTTTAACGAATACGATTTGCTACCGGAATCGTTGTTTTTTTTTTAGTTTTATCTATTTATTTATTTATTTTATTTCGTAATAATAATAATATTAAAAGTGTTACATATAATTAAAATTATAATTAGAAATTACTACATTAATTAATTTGCATATTAAAGATTAGAACTACTTCATATAGATCGTACTTTATTTTTTTTAATATTAATATAATAATAAAATCAATTTAGCAATAAATCGTTTTATTAATATAATATTTGTATATGTCTTCTAATTGTTTCTATATATAATATAATATAATATATATAATATAATATAATATATTCACTGCACAAAATGTAAAAAATATTTTTAAATTAGTATTATTGTAATGAAAAATTTTCGATTTTTATTTACATATTCTAAATTAAATAAAAAAATATTGCTTTTCTACAGAAAGAATTCTATATATATATATATATATATATATATATATATATATATATATATATATATATATATATATATATATATATATATATATATAAATATATATATATATATATATATATAAATATATATATATATATATATATATATAAATATATATATATATATATATATATATAAATATATATATATATATATATATATATATATATATATATATATATATATATTTAAAAAATATATAACTTATATAAAAAACGAGTCACTGATTCATAAAAAAATATTCATAATTGATTTTTATATAGTTTTTCAAAATTTATCACAGCTGTATCAATTTATAAATAGCTGATATTATTTATTTTTTTACACGTACTAATAAAATAATTAATTTTATTTTCAAAAATAATTAAATTTATATTTTTATGTATTAAAAAATAATTTACATATATATATATATATATATATATATATATATATATATATATATATTTATATATAAAAGAATCATTTTACGTATGTCGGCAAGAATAATATGGTATAAAAAAAAATATTCCTTATTCTTATGGAATTTATTCGTCGTTCAAGTTTTTCTTCGACGTGAAAACTTTTAGACGCGTTACTTTAGAATTTCTTCTTCAAAAAAAAAAATAAAAATAAAAATACAAGTTTAAAAAATACAAATATCCAACATTTTATTTCCTTAAACAGATCGCCTTTTAACTTATAACTACTGAAATTTCCCTACGCCACTATCTTTTATTTTCCTATCCTTAGAATTATTTTAATATCCTTAGAAATAGTGTAAAACTATATAATAGAGATTCGTGCTCGTCTTTCTGTTTAATTAAAATAATGTGAAGTCATTTGTAAATGTTTAACTTATATATTATATAAATGAATACTTATGTAACGATTTATTTTTAAAACTCTGATTTGATTTGATTTTATTTATATATATATATATATATATATATATATATATATATATATATAAATAATATCCGTTACTACTTTTTTAACCGTTTTAAACCCTGTCCGAAAAAATGGTTTGGTATTCAAGAACGTTTAACGTGTGCACAAACGGCACAAGTGCAGCGAATTAAACGCGAACACGTCATTCATTCAAACGGAAACGGTTCAACGCCTAATGACAAGAGTTGTCATGCGAAACGATTTTCCTTTTCCACTGTTATTTTGTAAAAAAAAAATATAGAAAAAAATCCGATCTAAAATAGAACGTGACATACTTTAAGGAACGAAGAAAAATATAAGTGCGGTGATGATTGAAAGATAATTGCGCTTCATTTTTATCTTATAAATTTGTTTTGCAACGTAAAATTATATATTTGATAAAAAATATATATACGAGTTAAATGTAAAATATTATTTAAATATTCCCTTTTTACTCCTTTTGAGAAAGTTTAACCTTTTACGAGGAAATTTTCTATAACTTTTCGCACGTTTTCAGTTCAATAACGTGAATAACAGTTCAAATATTTTCTTTACATTTTTAAGTTGACTTTGAATCAATATTATGCTCTCCCATTCGTCTATTCCCACGGGAAAAATCTTTAAAATAGGAAAGTGGAGCCAGTATCAAAAGAATTATTGAAATTCAAGCATTTTTTTTAAGATTTTCTTTGGAAAATTCAAAATTGAAAGCTTATTTAAAACGTTTACATTACGTACATTCTTCTATTTACCTAGATATTAAAAAAATAATAAATACAATGATTTTCATTCATATTTTGAAATTTATAATAGAAATAATATATATATAATATGATTATATATAAATAAAATTTTAATCAAAATATTAATATTTATTTACTAAAAATAATACATAAGAGTATTATGTACTTAATATAGGAATATTATTATTATAATTACATATAGCTGATCGTATTTGAATTAATTCAGATAGAAAATTCTTGGAATTCAGTCGAAGGCTTTAATTACATCAAAAGCAAACCGAACGAAAAACGGTAAATAAAATACATTCGGTAAATGTTTACATATTGCCTGATATTCCGGTCATAAAGCCGGATTTCGATCGGCGAAAAGGAAAAAAGCATGTTTCAGTCAATAAAAATGAAATAATTTAATAATACAATGTATTTAATATATATATATATATATATATATATATATATATATATATATATATATATATATATATATATATATATATATGAACTTATGTTATATTAATTAATTCATAAAATAATAAAAACGATTTTTATGTTAAAGATGATCGTATTATATTATATATATGTTATTTTTTTTATATTGTCTGAATATTTATATTTGAAAATATCAAAGATATTTTTGAGTAAAAATAAAATAATAATGTCTGGAGGTTGAACGTAAAATTGACGATTCAATACTTAGTAAAAAAAATAAATAATCAACCCTTAAAATTCAAAAGAAAAACCTTGAACTAAAGAAATTATGTTACCACTGATTTATTTATTCAAATATAATGGGGGGGAAAAAATGTATGTATAATATTGTGAAGTTGTCACCGATTTTGTATACTTTCATGACATATTTACACGAAAATATCGAATAAAAATAATATTTATATCATTTTTTTTTAATAACATAAAACACTTGACTTTCGTTTCGATTATTCGAACGATATCACTTTTTCACTAAATAATATATTATATAAAAATAAATAAAGATCAATCGTTAAGGTTTTATTTATTTTATTCATGAATGCTTTGATTGACAGTACATTTAATCGATTTGCTTATATTAAGGTTTTTTTTTTTATTTTTACTTCGCTATATTAA
This sequence comes from Leptonema lineaticorne, assembly GCA_024500535.1. Lineage (NCBI taxonomy): Eukaryota > Metazoa > Arthropoda > Insecta > Trichoptera > Hydropsychidae > Leptonema > Leptonema lineaticorne. The sequence continues at coordinate 9,755,324 of JANIJI010000014.1, read as the reverse complement.
AAGCTCTCGCGTGGCATTCAAAGTGTTAAATATTTGAAAGCGATATTAAATATGAACACATTCGACGTTTAACTATCGAAAAACTGTAATTAAAGTGTTATTTTCTTTCAAAAACATTCGATAAAAACTCAATTAGTTTTTTTTTCCATTCCGAGTTGTTTCATCGTTTTTCCTGTTATATTAATATTTTCACTATTTATTAAACGCGTATTTTATTTGTTTGATATTCGTATCAAAATTTTAAATATCAGTTTTACGTTTTAATTTGAATATCATAAAAAAATATATTTTAATACAGACTAAAATAATTTAGTATATTATAAAATAATATATATTTTAGAACGTTAATTTTTTTTTACTACGACAGAAAGAAAGCTTTTTGATTTTTTTGAAGATCATAATGTATTTTGAATTTTTACTTCACAACTTATGTAAAAAAAAATATTATTATTTTTTACTATATAAAGCGCTTGACATTCATAAATATATTACACGTTTATTAACAAATTAAAATTGCGAATATTTCATAATGGAAAAACAGGCGATTCTGTCTGAAAAGTTTGATAATAAATTACAAAACGATGACATAATTTAGATAAAAGAGATATTTAACGTCGTAAATTTCGTGTTTTACTTCTTTCCGATATAATTTTTATCAATCTATATAATATTTATATATATTTGACAAATTTATAAATTTATTATATAAATTTTTTTATTTCAAAAAAAAAACTTAAAATATCGACTTTTATATTTTTAATGTGACATCATATTCAACATATTAAAACATATAATAAAAACACAAAGGCATAGTAGATTAAAGGATATTTTTTTTTATCCAATTAATAAGCGCCTATTTATACAATTATAATTGGGTTCGAATTTCGTTTTGTACGATTTCTAGATTTATGACATCAAACAAATGCCAAATATTGATCCGCATCTTATTATTATTAACATTTAATAAACGCTTTTCCGAACATTTTCCTTTAACAGTCTCATCCTTAAAATTCACCTACGTTTATTTGCCTTCCGTTCGGTATTTGAGTTTAATTAAATATCCTTTTTTTTAATCCTTTAAATTTAATATACAACAAAAAGCCATTGTGAAACGTGTTCATATTATATATATATATATATATATATATATATATATATATATATATATATATATATATATATATATATATATAATATACAAGTAGATCCATAGATAAATTCGTTCACTTTAATAATGATTTTTTTCAATATTATATTTTTAATATTGATTATAAAAATATATTTAATTTATTTATATTAAAAATAATAATAATTTAATTATTAAATATAATTAAATTGAGTTAATTGTCGAAGTGCAACAATCTCTTCAGAGCCAACATTGAGAAACCATTCGAAGAATAGTCTTTCAATTGTACGACAATAATTTAATTATTACGATAGTCCATCTCTTTCTAACACATAGAAAATATCAAACGATAGAAAGAGACGGATATATAGCGATACTTATTTATACGTATTTGTAAGACTTGCTCGTCGCAGATAGTATCAGATTAATTCCTTCCTTATGGAAAAGGCAACAATGGACAAGAGATATAAACAAATCTAATCCTCGAGGACAAAGGAGGAACCCAGTTTTGCCGTATTCTTGTTATCATCTGAAGGGGGGTTTAGAGAAGGGTCCTTCGTCATTTAAACCGAGGCTTTCACCGTTACCGGCCTGCGAAATTAAGGACCTTTCCCGCGACCTGTGGATCCCGGAATTTCCGGTTTTGTCGATTTGCACGCGTCTATTCGACATAGTGAACTTTAATTAGACATTTCGTATGGATGAGACGATTTTTAAATTTACTTATATATCGAAAAAATATCGAGAAAATCAAAAAAATATTTTGTTATATAATTATAAAAAAATTTTTATAATAATATATTTAGATTAATTTCATATATTAAAAATTTTGTTTATTTATAAAAATTATTTTGATACGTCGACTACTATTGATGTATTTTTCTAAATATAAATTATTTATTACGCTATAATTCTAACCGCAATTTAAATTTGAACTCATAGTTATAAATCGAATCAGTTAAATGAAAACCACCCATAAATTTATTGTGCTATAGTAAATATATTAGTCATGCATACAACATTGAATTTATATTATATACATAAAATTTCATCATTTATATATATATATATATATATATATATATATATATATATAAAATCAAAAAATAATCGTTGAAAAGAATTGCGCGGAATCATATTTAATAATAATACTATTTCACTGTAAGAAAAGGGGGAAAAATGTCCCGTAATCCCGTTACGATATTAGAGATTGTTTCGACCCCCCCATTTTTACGACCCCCCCCCCTTTAGTCCGGGAATTAAAGTTCGACACCGACGTCGCAAAACGGCCCCCCCCCCTCAACAATAAAAAGAAAGTGTGCTCGAATATGAAATAATCCAGAAATACGAGAACGGGCTTCCGGTACGGGAAAAACGGGACGTTCGCAATATGGCCGCAAAGATCCTTTGCGGCGGTAGAAGAAAAATATTATATATATATAAATATATATATATATATATATATATATATATATATGAAAAATTTTCATTAATATTATACTACGTTTGATCCTTGCAATATTACGATTATGATTTTAAACGTCGAAGGGATGAGGGATGATTTTTTTTTAAAGTGGAATAAATTTTCCTATGCAAATATGGCGTCCGATTGTGCGAATTAAAAATGAAATATTCGAGTCGATAGGGTCAAAAATGTCAGATGCTTTAAGATGATTTAATTCTTTTACGGACGGAATAGAAATGTATTCGACTTTCCTTCCGGGAAAATTGGATCTATACTAGGGTGTACTTTTTATTAGATTTCAATCTTTCTTTTGGATTTTCATTATCATTTTTTTTTTCGATTAATATATATAATATATTTTGCAGTCATAAATATTAAATTAATAATGATATAAATGGAATTTTATATAAAGCACTTCATATCTTGTATCATAAATTATATAATTTTTACATACTTTCTTATATAATTAATTAATATTGCACATTGCATATCTAATCAATAAATTAATTTTTATATTTTTTTATCACAATTAATGATATAAATATAAAGAAGTTTTTACTTTAAATCAAACTTTTTATCGGTCAGTTTCAATCTTTAAGGTACTAAACTAAAAAATAAAAAAAATATATTAAAATTAAATTTAAAAAATGTGTAATAAAATCCAAAAATTGTCATATTATATCTGAATTATATAATTTGACAATAAATAAGTATTTTAAAATTATTTATAAATTATGTAAATATATATATATATATACACATTTATTCTTAAAAATATTTCGCAAGTATTCATTCAATGATACTGAATTCCTAATTTTATCATATATCAATTTGACACATTATAAACGAGATAAACAGTATTATACAAAATTTATGTGCGCGCGTGTGTGTGTGTGTGTGTGTGTGCGCGTAACGCCTTTAAATCGTCGCAATATATACACATCGTTAAGTAGACATGATCGTTTATTTGATATAACCTTTTGAATATTCATAAACGTTGACAGCGATGTTTGAGAAACATTCACAAATATGGAAAACGAAAGAAAAACAATAGGAAAACACATAGTCGCAAAATGAATATACATTAATTATTCTGGTACTCGATTGCGATTTTATGAATATTCATCTCGGCACAAATGATACGGGGGAGGTTTTCTGGGTGAGGGGTGGTGAAGGGGAAGGGTGGAGAATGATGCACTATTGTACAATTCGGCGGTGTATTTGTTAATTTTTGTTATGTAAAATATTCACAATTCACTTACTAACTGAGAGCGGAACGATGATAGTTTTAAATTTATATTTTATTTTCAAAAATTTATATAGAAAAAAATAATTAAAATATTTATAATTTTTTTGATATAATATTTTGTAACTAAAATAATTTAATGGTAAATATGAAATAAATCTATCAATAGTAAATAGTTCTATAGGCAAAACATTATTATCTTTATTAAATAATCTTGTTTAATTTTCGCAATATATTTATATTAATGTCATATCTAAAATGATATTTTGTTAGAAAATTACATAAAAATCTTTGTAAATAAATCACGTTGTTTTATACATATATATAAAAATTGTAAAAAATTTTAATCTACATTTTAAACGAAAAATTAAATCAATCGGATTTTTCGCGAAAAGTTCGGCGTCAATTTTCTTTTTCTTCTCACTTCCCTTTTTCAGTGCGCGCACATTTTTTTTTTCATTCACTTCCTTTATTATCATTTTTTTCTATTTTATTTTCGCTCTATTCTGCGTCTTTTTTTTCCCGTTATGGGTTCTATCGAAATTTAAATCGAAAATTAAATCTCCTTTCGTTTCGACAAACGAACAATAGATTGACAAACAGATGGACAGAAGAAAAAGAAAATTTTGTACTATAATCATTATATATATATATATATATATATATATTTATATATATATATATATATATATATATATAAACATAAATTTAAAAAAATGTGTATTTGTTTCAAAATTGTACAAATGGATTTATATTAAATATTTCAAGTATAAGAAATAATTTTTCAAATTATTACTGTTGAATGAGGCAAGAATTTTTTTTAGATTATATTATATATTTATATATAAAAATAACTGTTGTATTAGCTGGATAAAAATGAAATTATTAATTAAATATAAAATCCATCAATCTCGAATGTTAATTATCTAATTCATTTTAAAGCAATTAATTAAAATGGTCGACTTATTTCAACCCCGATTGCGAATTTAAAATTTTCATATTTGAATTTTCTTTATAGATACTTATTGTTTTAAAAATCGGTTTCAAGTCGCTCGTTAATTATATTAAAAATTTTCCATTGTCAAGTTCAATTCCTCGCGGCGAGATTTTTCTCCCTATTTTATTTTATTTTTGATTTAATTTTTCTATAAAAATAAATAGAAAGAAAATTACGAGCTTTCATTCCTTTTTATAGTGGCGATATCCGTCGGCGAAATTTTCCCTCAACTACTATATCGTAAATTAACGAATAAAATTAGGACAAATACTTGTTTAAAATTATTATTATTTTTATTATAAATCATCAATTAATAAATTTAATAAAAAAAACCTTAAATTAAAGACAAATATCCCCCTTTGACAAATTATCAACGCGAACAGAGTTCCCTTTGTGAATCTATTAAATCGGAGTGACATTCATTTGGCTCTTGGCTCGTTGATTAAATTTTCCCTCATTGTTTGTATTATAAATTGGAGAAGGAAAATCCTGAGAATTATCCCGGTATATCCTGGAAAAGTGCGCGAAATCGTGACTCCAAATGCGAGGCTCAGGATTAAAATTCGACAATATAACGAAATGCCACTCCTTAATTTCACTATTCATAATTAACGGCGTCTTATTTAATTACGAGTCACTGTTGAGTCTTAATCGAGACGTTGGAGAATCACTGTATTACTGAAAATTTTATTTATTCTATACTAGCTATTATTTTCAAAGTAAATAATGAATATAAATTTTTAAAGTACTACATTCTAAAGCGGAATCATTATATATTAAAAAAAACCTTTATTATTATTATTATTATTATTTTTAAATTGTGTAATTTAATGAATTATATTTGAACATATATTTCACACAAAATATATTATATGAATATTAAATAATAATAATCTTTATTTTTAAATTTGATCGTACGATTTTCATCTAAGAAAATGATGTTGTAAAAGTCGAAACCCACGGATTTTTCCGCTTTCCTTTGAATAAAACTGGAGGCGTTACGCGTAGATAAACAAACACACCGACGGCACTTGTATAACAATCGTAATTTTAGTGTATTATTGTTGAATGTAGGCGTATCAAATAACAGCGATAATTAATGAAATATGTGTCTTATTTTAATTTTTGTATAAATATAATATATAATATGAAAATAATTATCTAAATTATTTCATTAAATATAATATTACTTGAAAAATTTAAAAGCCATTAAAGTATTGTTCTTAATTAAATAAAATATATTTTCTTCATATTTATAAAATTAAATATATATATTATATAAAGAATCATTAAAATTATTTAGTATAAATAAATAGTGAGTTATTTGTTATTGAATGAAAATTGATATTAATATTTTCAAATAACTAACAGTTTGATCTTTTTAAAAGAATATTATAAATTTAATTAGATCTTTATATAACTATAACGAGCGAGTGGTAACATACATTTTCTTTTTTTTGAAATCCATATAATAATTTAAACTATTATAGAATTCGACGTAGTATAAATAAGAATCATAAAAAAATTAATTAATAATTTTTATTGCAAAATATACTTTGACTTATAAAGATTGTAATTTTAATAATCTCAATTAAATAATATATATTTTATTAATTTTAAATATATATAAATACATTTATACATAAATGTAAACGTATCATTTATTTTATAAATATATATTACGATTCAGAAAATCGTAGAATGGTGCAAAAAAAAATATATATAGGAAAATCGTCGTATTTTTCCGGGAATTTTCCTTTTGAAATTCAGCCGCATCGTTTCGACTTCGATCCGCCAAAAGGGGCAGAAATAATCCCGAGAATTAAATTCATACAATATGAGGGGAAAAAATAAAAAAAAAACGGATAAAAAAGAAAAACGACCCCCCAAAAATGCGACATACGACGACGTGAACCGTCATAATAACACTTCAAGGCTGCGATTCCTTCAATTATTAGCGTATTTTTTCCCGAAAAAAATATATATTGTATTATATATATATATATATATATATATATATATATATATATATATATATATATAAATAAATATAAATAAAAATATATTTTTTTTAAATAAAAGACGCGCATCTGCCATGTTTATTCTCTCCTTTGACGTGTTAACGAATTTTCAATATCGTTTTATATATTTTATTTTTATTTATTTTTCACAATATATATATATATATATATATATATATATGCGCTTGGCTCGATTTTTATTTATGCGTCCATCAATGTGTCCATTTTATTGACACATTTACGCTTTGACACGTCATACAATATCCTCAATCGAAATGACATTTCTATTGTTTTCTTTTTTTTTACACACACACACACACACACACATATATATATATATATATATATATATATATATATATATATTTATCTGTACACCTTTATGATGATGCTTCATATTGACATACATTTGTCATAGAACACATGTATGAATTCAACCCTGAACTGAATATATATTTTTATATAATATTTACTATCGAATGTTAATAAATTGCGATATTGAAATATATATATATATATATATTCATTCATTATTTATTCATTTATCGATGAACGTTAAAGACCTTGTATTTCTAAGGATATTTTTATAAAATATATTTATCATTATTAATATTTATATTTAATATGATATTAATCGCAATTTTTATTGTAATTTATGTAAATATACTATCGACCTAATTATTATTGTCAAATTATTCAATTATAATTGATAATTGTTGCATTTATAAGAATATTTAAATCAATTTTTGATTTTATTCATAGGAATATTTTGTTATTAGATTATATCATTCTTAAAAAAAAATAAAACTTTAAAATTAATATATATTTCTCGTTAAAAATACTTAATAAAATAAATTTTAGTTTATATAATTTTATATGTATATTTCACGAATACAATATTATTTTATAATTATACTGCAATAATATTATTTATTTTCACATCGTTATTATTATGAAATAATTAAAAATTCAGTTGATAATTATAATTGTTGCAATATATATATATATATATATATATATATATATATATATATATATATATATATATATATATATATATATATATATATATATATATATATATATAAATTATAATTGATTTAAATAATTAAATCATACATCAATAATATAGAAAATCGTTAAAAACATCATAAAATAATATAATTATTAATATGCACTGTCGTAAATAAATTAAATTGTAAACATACTAAAAATTATATTTATTAATAAAAATATATGTTTAGACGATACATATCTAAAATGCATTGCATATTAGGATAATTTTTTTTTTCGTTAAAAAAAGTGTATTTTATATTCGATGTCATATTAAATTATCCGTCATAAACTATGTCAAAGGAAAGATCGTCACTTTCGAACTGGCTCTATATGTGTATATATATATATATATATATATATATATATATATATATATATATATATATATTATGTGTTCATAGAAATTAGCAACGAAATTGTGAATAATTCGAGATTTTCCCTTCGTATATACGTTTCGGAACGTCGCCGAATTTTCGCATTAATTAATCACATGTAAAATATATGACGTCATACGCGCACTTTAATAATTATAATTTAAATTTTAAAACACTCACCTGAAGCTATTCGATCCCCTGTATATATATATATGTATGTATATATATTTATAAATAAATATAAATCTATTCGATTGGCTACGTCTTGTCGTATATTATTAAAAATATCACAAAATCAACATTATAACACATTGTAAAAAATTGTTATTTATAGTATAATATATATATATATATATATATATATATATATATATATATATATGTTAAAAAAAATAAATAAAAATATTAACTATATAAAGTCCACGTTTTATTGTGACAAATCGCAAGGCGAACGAAAAGCTCTTCGGAGCGTGAATGTTACAAAAGTACGTGCAAATATATAAATATATTTTTTTCTATTTAGGGGAGGGTAAATAAGGGGGGTTGTTGGTTCTATGAGTCGTGTAAGGGATGAATTTGAGAGCACGAAACGCGACCTCACCTCACGGAGGCTATACACGTACTGAAAGCTCTCGCCGGGCAGGATCACCCTGAAAAGCTGAAAGCTTTCGCCGGGGGTCCAATACTATGTGGCCTTTACTGTTTTTATTCACTTATATATATATATATATATATATATATATATATATATATATATATATAATAAAAATAATTAATTATAATGATTATAATAATACGTACGATTTATTGTCGTCATTTGATGAAATAAGTTTATATATATATATATATATATGGTATATACCATATATATATATATATATATATATATATATATATATATATATATATATATATATATATATATATATATATGTATATATATATATATATATAAATAGTGGTCGTTCTTAATGTTGATTGAATGTATGAAATAATATGTTTGATAATTATCGTATTTATATATATTGTATTATATAGGTATTTATGAATATTATTTATGCGATCTTATTAATATATATATATAAGGTGTTTCGAAAGTGATTCATTTTTTTTTGTATTAAAAATATATTTTCAATCTTTATATTTGTAATTATAAAAAAAAATATTTCTTTATTTTATATTAATTTATTAATATTATTTGAATGGTTTTCTAGTTATACATTAAATTATATATAAATAAATCAGAGACGTATAAATATTTTTTGTGAAATAATTTTATTAATTCCATTACGTATAAAGTATAGAACGTTTATAAAATATGTATTCTATAAAATTATTATATTTTTCAAAAGTGTATTAAAAATTTATATTTTTTTAAAAACAGTATTCCAATTATATAATAATATAATCACAAAATAAATATTGTTATTAAATGTAAAGAATAGTTATTATATAATGATAAAATAATATAATGAAATACTACATTAAATATTCATATATAATTTTATTAAAAACATTATGGATATTATTTTTAAAATTTAAATCGTCAATTTAAATAATAATAATAATAATCTATATTACTAGAAATAAAATTCGATTTAATATTTGTAACAATAATATTTACATATGTTAATTTCTATCGATTTTGATATTTGTATCGGAATATATATGGCATAGGCAATATTTTTATAAATATATATTTGACTTTAAATACATACATACACACAAATATATATATATGTGTGTGTGTGTTTTTTTTTTTATTTTAAATGCCGATAACCGTTTGTGGTTAATATTAATCTTTTTTATAACCACAAAGTGTTTTCTTTAGATTTTTATTTCGTTTTAATTCGCACATTTGGCACGTATTTATGTCAGTCACTTTTTTCGACATCAAAGCGAAGCAGTTACTAAAAATTTGACATATTCCAGAATTTTAGAACGCAATAAAAGAAATTATAAATAAATAAAATTAGTCTGGATATTAAGGCGATCGTGAACGATTTATATATATATATATATATATATATATATATATATATATATATATATATATATATATATATATATATATATATATATATATATATATATATATATATATATATATATATATATATATATATATATATATATATATGAAACGATGATTTTTTTTATTCTATAATACATAAATATGTCCAATTATCAAAGTATCGAAATTTCTATGATCCGATTACAGAAAATGTTTTTATTTAATATAAATAATATTAAATATTTTTTTCATCCAATAATTTGATCATATGTAAATAAAATATTTTTATAAAAATAATATATATATATATATATATATATATATATGTGTGTGTGTATTTGTAAATAAAATTATAAAAAAATTCTAAGTTCATTTTATATGTAAATAAAATAATATAACACTGTTATATTATTTATATAATATGTATCTATTGATTTCGTGTTAAAAATAAAAATTATTTTTAAATTGTATAAAAATGATAAATTTAATGATTTTTAACAATATTTAAAAATAAAAATAAATATTTTTAAATTCTTATACAATATAAATAAACGAACGTTTTCAAGTAATATATTATATAATATATTAAAATCACGTACATTTCGATACAATCGTCTAACATAAATTATTCATCGTGTAATATAATTTTGCGCCGCCGATTACTCAGATCAATTTTACGATTATTTTCATTATATTTTGAAGCTCGCAGACAGAAAAATATCGGTGAAAAATTATTATGTCCCTTTTCTGGAATTTCTCACTGAAATGGGTAATTTAACGGACGATTTACTGAATTACTGCAATGATGCCCGTCTGCGAACCCCTTTATAATTAGATAAAAAAAAGAAATAATACGCATATATATATATATATATATATATATGTGTGTGTGTGTGTTTTTTATTATATTTTATAATATTCTTGAAGTCAGTTCATTCTACGCAAAAATAATATAATAACAAAAATTCAACAATACTGATTTTTAATTTTGATATATTTGTATGAAACTATCGAATTTTTTAATGCTTTTTTTTGTATTAAAAATGATATTTTATATACATTAGTATTATATAATTTTCAAAAAAATATAAAATTATTTTTTTATATTTATTTTTAGACGGATTATTAAATACACTTTATCGTTGATAATTTTCATACAAAATGCGATTTCGTGTGACTGAGATATTTATATCGTAAATGCCGAAAGTAAATTAAAATTAAATTTAATCCAATATTATTAAAATAAATCTCTTTATATCAGATTTTAATGAAGTCGACATAATAATATGAACAAATTATTTTTTTTATTTTATATATTAATTTATTAATCTAATTAAAAAAAATATTTAAATAGATGATATATAGTGAAATAATTGTGATATGTTTAAATTTAAAATTTCTGAATTTTTTTTCATGACCGTCTTCAAACAGTTTAGATTATTCACTCGTATGTTGTTCGTTCGAAAACGACGTTAAATTATTTATAAATATCGTTGCTTGAATGTCGTTAACGACGATTCATGCTACGCATTTATGAATTATGAACGCGCTGTGCGGTTTAGAGGTTTATTATAACTTAACTTTGAAGGTGTTTTATTAACGCGCTATAATAATAATAATAATAATATGTGTATGTATGTACGTATTTTATGGAATAATTGTGTAATTTAATACGCGGCCGCTTTAAATTATACGAGTAAAAACATGATTATGATATTGTTTACGATGGTTAGTTTTATAACGTCCTTATTATTATGGACTGTATAATAAATGTAATATGCAAAATTTAATGAATGATATGCTGATAATATTATTCGTCACTTTTATGATTGTATTTTTTTTCAAAAAAAAAAAAAAAAATTCTAAAAATACTTTTAACAAGACAAAAAATGTTGAAAACCACTACTGTATTTCAATTTTATACAATATTTAACAATGAATAAAATATTATAAAAAATAATTAATAATTATTATGTATTTTAATATTTATAAAATATACATTTACTAATAGTAGATAGTCTCAACAGATGGCGTTGTTGTGTTGACATCAATTTTAAACGACTTAGCTTAATGATAAACAACTAAATTTAAATATATATATATATATATATATATATATATATATATATATATATATATATATATATATATATATATATATATATATATATATATATATATATGCGCATGTATGTGTGTGTGTGTCAACTTTAATCTCGCGATAAGAAATCGAACAGAAACGAAACATTTTCACAGAATTGATGAGAATTTTATCACATCGTGATAACCCACTTTTCCAAGTCGATCCAGGATTCTCAAACGTTTCCGATATCATTTGAACAAAATATATTTCAGTATATTATGACACACACACACACACACACACACACACACACACACATATATATATATATATATATATATATATATAATATAGCTTCACGATATACGAGACAATATGTAAACGTCATGCACAGATATGCATACAATTGCTTTTCTCTACACGATAACATTTTCTTGTTATAAATTCTTGAAAAATATATTTTAAAACATAATTTATTTCACATATAAACTTATAAATTGCTTCCGTTTTTAAATTTATAGATACGAATCGTGAATGTTTATGTTTCTCATTGTTGTTGAAATATGAATATGCAGTCTATAAAATATTATATATATATATATATATATATATATATATATATATATATATTGTGATTTTTATATTTTTCGTTACAGTTATCCATGTTATAAATATAATCAAAAAGCAACATTAAATGTTAAATTGATTTAAATTTTTTTCAATACTAATACATAAATATTGTTAAGATTATTAAAGATTATCCACATAATTAACAATTATAATATAAAGTTCAAAAAGGATCAACATATCTAAAGATCATTCATAAGATTCGATCCTTGAACTGAAACTGTAACGTCATATATTTTCGACTAATAATATTGCGATATCCTGAATTCTAAAATTTAATATATATATATATATATATATATATATATATATATATATATATATATAATTTAATAACTTATGTAAATTACATAGATATAAAATCATTCACAGGTGCTTCATAAAAATATTAAAATTCATAATAATATATAATATAATCAAGGAAATCGCTTTCATTCAAATTCTAATATAATATAATATTATTATATAAAACATTTAACATTATATTATATAATACACACACACACACACAAAAAAGTAGTTAAGGTTCCAAAAACACATCGAACGCTAGGCACACAAGTTGTTAGTGGGGTACCCAAAAATTATGCTCATCTCTGGCACAGATTTAATGTTGTCCAAAAAGGGTTTCTGGCCCTCGAAGCGGGGGGGATGCGGGGAGGCGGTCGGCGGAGGACTTTCATTACAAAAGAGACCCCCGCTCTCCCTCCCCCGTCCCCCTCGCAGAAACGACAAATGCTCAACGACGCGTATTTTAACCCAAAAATCAACCGTTAATCATATTTCGTTCCAGATTAAAGGATCACAAGCACCGAAACTCCTAAAATATATCGAGCATTTAAATAAATTCAATTCGGCTATTTCGTTATTTCTATTATACGCTCGACGGGAGAAAATTTGTTGAAAATTATATATATATATATATATATATATATATATATATATATTATTTTTTCAGATTCATTTTCATCTCGGCAAATGAGACTTGCGACTGAAAATTTTTGCACGTTGTTAGCCGCAATATGAAAATCGTATTTCAGTGTTTAATGTAATATAAGAGTAAAATTAAAACGCGCAAATATCAGTGTTTTTCAATCTTTTTCATTGCCATTTTATCAAAAAAAAAATATATATTAATATTGTAAATGTCGTCAATTTCAATAATCTGACAGTTTTAGTATCACATATTAAATTATTTTTTAATTAAATTTTAATTAAAAATACTGATTAAACTGCGCAACTCACCTTTATAAACCTCAGACTATAACATTATATTTTTAATGATTATATTTAAACTAAACTATATATTAAAATTTATTTTTATATTACAATACAAATATATCTTAAAATACACATAATTTTAATATAAATATATTCATTATTATATGTATTTTTTTTAGTATTAATATTATAAAATATAAGATATTATACATTTTTTGCGCAAAAAAAAAATATTGACAACATTATATTGGAATATTTCTTTTTGAGCTTTCAGCGGTTTCCGAATCTGTTCGACGTTGCCGCTTTTCATCTCATTTTCCGCGTTTTTCCATATATTTTCTATACATTGCAAAAGTATTCGTTTTTATCGACGTGTTATTCTCATAATATACAATAAAAAAAATACGATCACAAAATGATAATAATAATAATAATAAATATAAGAATAATGCTTCGAACTATGGATGCCGTGGAAGCTTTTCGTTGAATATTGAAATTTTCGTCGTCGTTACCTAGTGAAAATTCTCAAAAAAATAAATACAATATTAAATTTATATCGGAAATTTTTCAACAAGAGACCCGCACTTGTTATTTTTTGAAAGGTAATTATTATTATTTTTTTAACGTGCGCGGAAAATATCAAAGAAAAAATATAATATAGGAAAATCTGCTAGAATTTTTCGTTGCATTTTTAAAAAAAAAATCATACGAACACATTTTTCAGAATTTTATAACTAAAATCATTATTTTCATGATATGTATGTAAAATACATTTTTCATAAAAATAAATATTTATATATATATATATATATATATATATATATATGTATGTGTGTGTGTGTTAGGTGCATTTTTTATATTTAAATCCTTCTATAGATATTTTTCTATATTTTTTATTTAATTTTAATTTGATGTATATTATTTAAATATTTTAAAGAAAAACTGTTTATTAAAATATTTTTTAATCAAAATTGTAATAAAATTTATATTTTATTTTTTATTAACAAGTCATAGGATTGAACCTGTGACATGATATATATTCGTATTTTTATAAAAAAAAATCTTAAATATACAGAGAAAAATGAAACTGGAACACATAATTTTAATATTTTTATATATGCATTCATGTTTTTGTATTATTTTTATATAAACATTAGATGTAATTTAAATATTTTGTAATCGTAATAAAAAATATAAAATATTCATGATCTTAGATAAGAATTCCAATTTTTCATAGTATCATTAAATTAATAATATATTGATTTTATATAAAATAAATAAATTGAAAGCTCTATATTTATTTACCAATATTTTGTATTTTTACAGCCGAGTCGCTAGCTCTACATCCAACCTTAAATTTTAACACATCGTCAAATTTATTATTTATATAATATAATATTATTGAATAAGATATTTAAAAAAATATATATAGTACAAACATATATCAAATATTGCCAATATTTCTTCGAATGTCGATTGAAAACAGTCAATAAATTATATTTTGCGGTAGCAAAACTCGGATATATATCAATGAATACTTTGAAAGAGTTTCACGTTCTTTATTTATACGTTTAAATAGCAAAAGTTGTACGAATAAACGAATTCGTTTCTCGAAAGTAAACTTTAAATTCGGCCATATTTTCATGTTTGCGGTTTATTGTTGCTTTTTCCCGACAAAATTGATTAAATTTATTTGCGAATACGTCGAGAATGTCAATAAATATTGAATGTTTTAAATTTTATGCACGCTTCATTTTTACAGTCGCACCCCGCAATTTTTGCGTTTTTGAAACAATTTTGATAAAAATTTTTAGAACTGAAATTTCAATATTTTTACGATTGTTCAAGAGTTTTACTTTTCGACTATGTGATCATTTATATATTATTTTATATAATAAAATTATCGTCTAAAAATTGTTCGCTTTTTATTAGATATAAAAATATGTACATTTTCTTTATAAAATATAAATTTATGTAACTTTTTATATATAATTTCAATATAAATATTTTTATATTGGATATAAATCAAGAAAATCTCGTTTTCTTCTTTTAATAATTTCCTATAATATATTGTATTTTATAAAATAATTGCTCATAGTACAGGAAAAATATTTCTATTTATAAATTGATTTTCAAAGAATTTCCTACTGCAGAACAGAATATTAAATAATTTTTAATATTCTGTTCTGCAGAATAGAATATTAAAAATTTCAGAATAGAATATTAAATAATTTTTAAATATATATTTTTTTCTATTAGCGGGGTGCGACTGTACAAAGTGAATACTTTTAATTTAACAAGTACCTTATCTAAAATAATCTTAACCGTTATATTTTTGTTCTAGGTTACCTTCTGCAAGTTTCCGGTTAACAGAATAAGGTAATTAGTTATGAACACACACTTCTAACTACTATTTACACCGACTTTCTTTCATTTAATCTATTCGGTTTGTTCAATTATACACCACCCCCCTATAGGGGGGGAGGGGAATGAAACGAATTTTCTCGTTCGTTTTCCGCCACCCTTTATGCACCCCCTTACACTCTATTTATTTTCTTTACGGGGGGTACGCTTCGTTATTTTTTTTTCATTTTTTTTTTGCTCTTTTCTTCTCTGCAAATTGGATTTGTAAATAGTCAACGTTGCCGAATTAGCATTCGTGCGAAAAAAAATCTCGTTTCATCCCCTTTACGATTTTCAACCACCCCCGATGTCGGCAATTGAGCTTCATTCATCATTCATTACATTGGTTATTTTTAAAATAAAAGGGTGCTAATGTAAAAATATATTTTCTTTTTATTCGTAATATATATATATATATAATATAAAGAAAAAATGTCCAAAATTAACATGAAAATTTCCATTCATACAAAATTTATATATATATATATATATATATATATATATATATATATATATATATATACGAGTTTCATATATTTATTCAAATCATACATTTAAAACTGAAAACAATTTTTAATCAATATACAAATTTAATTTCTAATTTCTATAATATTATTTTATACATTAAATATATAAATTGTTTTTTAAAATAAATAAATTTAATTAAATATTATATATTCTGTTTTGTTCTAGTTAAAATTGTAACTAATAGTGGATTTTTTTAAATTCAATTCTTTCATTCGAAGTAAAACATTGCTAACATGAACATCGTATTAAATGCTGATTAAACCGAGATCGGATAAAACGAATTCAAATGTAATTAATTCAACACTAACGTTATATATATATATATATATATATATATATATATCATTCGATTCTTTACCATTTCAATGTTTTTATTTTTATGAATATGGAAAATTCAATTATAGTTTTATTATTAAAAATGTATAATAAAATTAATATAATTTTAGAATGTAATGAAAATTGTATGAACAAGAGAAATAATAATATTGAATCGATAAATATCGTAATGCATTCGAATGACGACGACGCGGCGGAAAAGCGTGATTAGCGAACGTCAGCATTTTCCGGGCGTATCTTTGCGAATTTTCCGAGTTGCAAAATGTGTTCGTGCCGTGTTTCGAGTGTATCTCGTTTAACACGTGAATTAGCCTTCTGAAATTACATTGTTTCATGAGTATTTTTGAAACTAGTACAAGTACGTTTTTATATCGGATATTTTTATTTTTTTGTATGAAAATGTAACAAAATGTGATATTATTTTCATTTGCATTTTATACAAGAAAAAGTAATTATTTCATATTTTTTATATTTCACGTATATTTATAGATCTATTATTATATTAAAATTTGCATATATTCTATTCTTCATATAGATTTATATTATAATATCATATGAAATACGACTTATAAATTAATATTATTAACTATTACTATTACTATTTTGTAATATTTTATGCCAATATTGAAATTAAAATTTTCATATTTGCTTTGAAAAAACGTTCAAATTTTAAATTATGTATATTTTTAACGATTATAAATGTATTTAAATACAAAAATCGACAAACGAAATACAAAACATGGTTACATCGGCCAATTTTTACATTATTTTTCAGTTTAAATATTAATATTAAATAATTATAATTATAAGTTAAAAAAATATGTTAAATTCATTCATAATATTTTGCAAACTAACAATTAATTTTCTCAATCGTATTTAAATATAAATATCAATAAACGATGT
Source organism: Leptonema lineaticorne (assembly GCA_024500535.1). NCBI lineage: Eukaryota > Metazoa > Arthropoda > Insecta > Trichoptera > Hydropsychidae > Leptonema > Leptonema lineaticorne. Next base: position 9,736,927 of record JANIJI010000014.1, on the reverse strand, counting down.
ATAGAAAAAAATTGTTAATTATATTCAACTTGTATATTAAAAAAAATATGTTTTAAAATAAATTTAATTATTCATATATAATTTAAAATTATTTATTTTATTTTCGTCAACGAATTTTCAATCTTTTCAGTCTATATATAGCATTCAAATTTTGATTATAATTATCAATTTCGAACAATATTTTAATACACACACATATTATATTAAATTTATTACATTTTATCTTCAAAAAAAAAAAAAAAAACAATAATAAAATCGTCATCGTCAAAAAAAAAACTAAACCAAAGGACGATTCTTCGAGAGCGATCTCCTTTACTGAATGATTATTGCGACCTCAATCACTGAAAAATGGACCTCCGAAACCTTTTTCATGCACAAATTTATATATATATATATATATATATATATATATATATATATATATATATATATATAAGGTATATAAACGCGGCCATTTTGTCCTTCTATCGCCTATGGCTTTGAGCTCGTTAAAGTGTCGCCGGTTCAAATCTAGTTCTAGCCTCTCACTCTTCCTAGACAAATCGACGTTCGGTTCTTTTATCACTGTGTTCATTCAGGTTAATGTTCGATCGTTAAATTATATTACAGCTCGACGAATTAAGTATCATCACAGACCCACGCCTCCCCCCCCCCGCCTCCTTATTTCATCCTTAAAAACATTCTTTACCCCCTTGAAAAAAATAATAATCAAAAAATACTATGAATTTTTTAAGACTTTTATTGAAGAGCGATTGAGAGCGCATTTTTTTTTTATTATATATTTTTCTCTATAAAAATATATTATACGGTATATAATATATAACGGTTTTTTGTGCTCGCTAACTAATTTAATTGAATTCAGCGTGCGGTTATTTTGTAAGCGTGCACAGTTTTTTAAACGTTTAATCATTTATTTTTTTTCTGTTCATTCTACGTTTTCAGATTAATCAGTGGCGGTTCGTGAGCGCGAAAAACAGTTTGTGAATATTATACGTGTTGCGATAAAAATGGTGACAATCTTTTATTATTATATATAAATTATATCATAATTTTGAAATATAAAAGCTATTATTTTTTCCAAATATATTATACAATTCATTTCAAAAAATTTTAATTGAATTAAAAAACGATTTTTATTATTTTATAGTATTTATTCGTTTCATAATTTTTAAATTATAATTATTTTTCTTAATTCACTTTTTTCCTTTTAAAAAATAAATATATAAGTAAATTTCTAAATTAAATAATACAATCGTCATACAAAAATCTCAATCAATAATTTATAATTCTTTTATTTTTCATATCCTTAATCTGTCGGATTCGATATATAATTCGATAATCTTACATCTGGCAGATTAAAGGTTAATTTAAAAATAAAACTATCATTACTTTTAATATCAATTTTCTACAATTAAAATTATATTAAATTTTTTTATGATTAAAAACAATGAACTTACCAATGATTTTATTTATATTTCTAATAATTAAATACATATAATTTTCATTAAAATATTTTAATATATAAATTTATATTTAATTCAAAATAATTTCTTCGAATATAACAGATTAACAATTTTTTTTCATAACTGATTATACTTCAACGTATCTATTATAATAGAATTTATTAGATCGTCCGTTTTGGCGTAGATTTTTTTTTACGTTCGAAAAAAAAAAACAAAGATGAGACGCCACTGAATTTAATAAAAATTCTTCAAATATTGCAGAACGCAGTTTTATATCGACGTGTTCGAATTAATTGCCGAAGTTTTAATTATTCGCCCTATTAAACGCTAAACGCTTACATTTCGCAGTCGCTTTTTTTTTATTCATCCAGATAAAGCAAATATTTTATTTACAATTAGTAGTGTGTAGAGCGAGAGAGAATTGAGTGGGGGTAATTTAACAATTAATATAGAATAGAAAGGCGATTCGTTCGAAACGGAATAAAATTTCAATAAAGGCGATTAAATCCGATATCGAGCGATAAAATTCGCAAAACAAGCACTTAAAACTTTTATAGAGTAAATAAAACTCAATTTTACCCCCCCCCCTCCACGCCGCCGCCCTCCTCACCCTTTAAATTATTATTATCATTAAAACGAATAGATTTTTCTCATAAATTTTGATTAAAATCACATCAATGGGTGCGTCTGTTTGTGATTATACGACGCGTAACGGAAATACGTTGCATCAATTTTACTTGTATTTGTGTATATTATTATTATTATTATTATTATTATGTCGTGAAATCAATATTTGCAAATGACCGATGCTGTGTTTGTCTATCCGTCTGTCTTTGTGTAACGAATTCATTAGTACTGAATTACATTGAAGCCAACAGTATTAAATTATATAAGTCAAAAGCTGCAATAGTAAATACGTATTAAAATAATTTCAATTATATATATGTATATATATTTTAAAAATATTTTTTATCAATAATTAATATAAAATTATAATTTAGTTTTAAAACGCGTACAAAATTCATCCGTTAATGGACCGATAATAATTTATTTAAACGATGATTAGATTTAATAGTGTATAAACCGGATTAATTTAATATTTTATTATAAACCAGCATTATTACGATATAACGTTTAAAATTCGTATATTTTCGAAGAAATTTTCCGATAAACATCCTCATAGATATAGTATCAAAAATTTACGATGGATATTATATAGATATATATATATATATATATATATATATATATCCTTTTTTTGTTACCGGGAATTTCGTATGATTCCTGCGGGAATGCGGTTCTAATAGACTATAACTCTTTTTTTTTCCTATTAGTTTTACGATATTATTTTACCGAGTTCGTCTTCGCCACGTAACTCAAATCCGGTTGTCCTTAGGGAATTCAGGATAATTAATTCTGTGCCAGGAATATATATATATTTATTTTAAGAATATGACGAAAGATATTTTGACGACGTAAATAATCACAGGTATTATTATTATTTTTTTATTATTTTATATTTCGAAAATTATATAGAATATAATTTATTTTTATTTTACACACTCACATGCGTGTGTGTGTATGTATTTTAAGTAGAAAACATTCAAACGAATCGCTTTGGTAATCTTGAAGGAAAAACAATGCTTATAAAATCTTATTAAGTCAATCTTTATTTAATCCATTTTTCCTTTTCATGTCTCGAGTTTTCTTTGACGATTCTTTTATCTTTGGTCCTCATCAATTTGCTTCATTCGGATTGAACGTATCCTTCTTTTTCCCCCTTTTTTTTATACGACAACTCCATATAAGAATGTTAGAAGTCAAAGGACACAAATGCTCGTGACGTGCATACGAAAAAAAATTACATTAAATGTAGTACGTTTTGCATATATATATATATATATATATATATATATATATATATATATATATATATATATATATATATATATATATATATATATAAAATACGTTATCATTTTTATTACATGTAAACTCTATTAAATAATCTTTTATATCTATATATAAAATATTTTTATTTTATATTTTTAAAAATTTATGCATTTATATTCTTTGATATTTAATCATTTTCTATAGAATCGTCTCAATCATTATATAATTTGAAAATATACTCAATAATATCATTTCATTTCTAACGATATACACTTAATTTGAATCGTATTTTTTTTCTCATAATTCATAAATATAAATCATTTTTAATATAAAAATATATATTTGAAACAAATTTTTATATTCACATATTATTTTCATGCGCGAGATATTTCAGTATATATTTTATATTATGTTATATAAATACGCATCGTATTTAAAACCGTAGATAATATTTTTATATTTTAACGCATCCTATATATATATATATATATATATATATATATATATATATATATATATATATATATATATATCACAGATTGTCAAACGGTGGGTCGCATTAAAATTATTTTTGATTATAGAAATTCAAAATATTAAATTAAAATAATTGCTCAATTACGAAATCGTTAATTTTTTTAAAGATCATTGATATGAAAAATATTTTAATTTTAATTAAATATAAATTTATAAAAGTTAGACGCGAAAAATAAAGATTATTTGTGTTATTTAAAAACAATATTTCAATATCTATTATAGTTATAATATTTATATTTTTCTAAAAATGTATTTAAAAGTTTGAGAAACATCGATTCAGTGAACACATTAGCGCATCTGTTCTCAAATAATAATAATAAAATTGAAATTTTCACGATAAAGTTCACATTATGACGCATTAAAGCCGCGATTTATCATTATCTTAAAACATCTTAATGCTATTAATTCGTAAGAAATCTTTAAAATATTACACTTTTTCATTATATATATATATATATATATATATATATATATATATATATATATATATATATATATATATAACAAATAATATTTATCTGACGAATAATATATATTAATATTTTTCTGATAGCAAACGATTTGTCTGTCTATATGTCTATTTTTATGCCAAATCAGCGAACATTATCAATACTTACTATATTTTGTTTTAATCCAATATATAATGTGTTTTATAATATATTTTTATTATTTTACTTTAACATATAAGATTTATTATTGTTACGTTTGTAAATTATTAACCTTAAGACACGATTCTATTTGAATAGACTAAACCAATAATTAATAGTATTGTATAGTAATTGCTTCATAATAAATTGTACTCAGAATTAATTTATATAGATTTTTTCTCATAATTATTAATAAAATGAAATAAATTTATTCTCATTTTATTCTTTCTTATTCTAGATATATATATATATATATATATATATATATATATATATATATAAATATTTTTATATTATAATATAATATATTTATAATATTTATAGAAGGCAATAATAATGAGTATAAGAATTACTAATTAAAATAAAGTATACCTTTTCAAAAAAAAACATTAAAATTAACGCTTCTAAGGAAAGTTCAAATCTTAAAATATTAAAAAAAATCAGAATATACCTCCATATTTCATTTTAAAAAATCTTCACTTATATTCTTTGACATTTGACATCCCCAGTACGTTTCACTATAAGACTTTGAACCGAAACACAAATTTAAAACGATCGAATTTTCCAACCTTCTCATCAAATACGTTCGGGGTCGGGAAAAATTGACGATTTTCTTTATATATATATATATATATATATATAGTATTTTTTTTCTTTCGACATCGAACCGGAGATACGAAAACTACGTCTAATTTCCTGCCTGCGAAATCGAAAGTGTGAAAATGGTAATTCCGTAAAAGACAAGTGTTTAGTCGCATTTTCCGTCCATTCCATACAAATATGTACGTTTGCGAGTGCTTTTCTTTTTTCACTTTTTACTTTTTTCCGCGTCACTTCTTCTTTTTCGCGAGTGTTTTCCCTTTTTCTTCGGTGCCCACTTGTTCTTTTATTCGTTCGTTCGACGCGGGTGCCTTCACCGGGGGAGGGCGGGGGGCGTAGAGGCCTCGTAGACGACGACAAAAAAAAAAACACTGGAAAAGCCCACGGAAAAGCGGGCGCTTTTCTTCAACTTCAATCAAGTTCGGGCGCTAACGACATACACACAGTGCGATAAGAGTGTCGTTACTCTACAACCGATAACATTTTCGACTTTTTCACTTATTTTTTTTTCTCGTGATTTTTTTCTAACCCCGCCCCCCTCTACCACCCTTTTCTAAGTATCGTCTTCTTTAATATATATCGCATATGCAGACTTATATTACTTAATTCAATATTTATATATATATATATATATATATATATATATATATATATAAATATAAGTAAATTTACTTTTTGAAGTAATGCTTCAAAAATTTATATACTATTTTTATAAAATAAATAAAAATATATAAAAACAAACAATTTAATATTTTGTCAAAAATAAACAATATTTTATTTTGAAAACAAAAACATAATACAAACATTTTTAATATTAAATTGAATTTTTGTCTCCTTTCTTATATTGAAGTTTCACATAATCAAATATTTAATTTAGTTTATATTGAATTACTAACGTAAAATCCTTATTATTTATATATATATTTTTTTTAAATTTACATGAAACTGAAATAAATTGAAAATAAAGCCATTTTTTGATTTAAATTTAATTTAACTCTTAGAAATACATCCATTTTTTTATGTATGATTATTATATAATACTATTTTACATATAAAATGATAATATAAATTTAAAATATAATACCTTTTTTCATTTTTATCAGTATTAAAAATTTCTATTTTATTATGTCGACGCAGTAATATAATATTTTTAACCGTTTTCGGATTTTTTAATATAAAGCACAATTTGTAACACGTTAATTAAATTCCTATAGCGGTAAATTTAATACAACTAAATCATATCATTTTTCATTTATTTATATAACGTCAATATATATTTTTATGATAATTTCCATACATATATAATTACAAATATATATATTTAATATATATATATATATATATATATATATATATATATATATATATATATATATATATATATATATATATAGATAGATAAGACAAGTACAAATAGCACATATTGCGTTATAAGCTTAAATCTATTAAATTCAAACATTTTTTTCGTATACGATATATAGAGGTAATTATTCACCATGAACACGAAAACTGGACGAAATTATACATTCGATTCGATAATTTGATATATTAATTTTATTCATTCGTCGTCAAATGGGGCTTGAATATCTACAATAGCACAATTGGAAACAATCGATTTGAACATACGACTATCGTGTAAACATTCATATTACATATAACATATATATATATATATATATATATGTGTGTGTGTGTGTGTGTGTGTGTGTGTATGTTGTATATTGAGCTCATTTTGCAGTTACTTACATCACATGAGTCGTTTCTATATAGTAAACGTTGTCAGACAATGGTTTGTTTTTGTTTTGCATTATATTTGCATGGATAACCCTCGAATAACCGATGATATTTCTATATTTTATTGTAAACAAAATAAAATTGTACATCGTTTATTACTTTTATCGAACGCTTTTAAACTATACCATTTTATTATTATTATTATGTATATATATATATATATATATATATATATATATATATAATATAATAATTTAGTATTGAAATATTGAAAAAAAATGTATTAAAATATTTTGAACTAATTCTACTATATGAATCATTTATAACTAATGACATATTAAATTAGTATGCTGAAACTATCTTCGAATAATTAAATTCAGACAAAGGATACGATTTAATTTTCGAATTAGCATTTTTGGCACACCCTGTATATATTCTAAAGCACGTCTTAGATCTTTCTATTCCTAAAAGCCGTTATATATATATATATATATATATATATATATATATATATATATAATATGTTTGGAGCTGGTGGTGAAATGCGTCGCAAGAAAATGCCTTTGTTGTATGCGACTTCCGAATGCTGCAAGTCTGATTCTGTGACCTGGAATAGTCTGATAACGTATCAAAATATATATCTTCAGTATAAAATATAATACTTAAGTCATCGCTGAAAAATCTCTCGACCGTCGTACGTTTTCAGCAACGGGCTGAAATCGTCCGAACGAAACGATCCAAGTGTGCAATTGAAAATTTTTCATACTATCTATCGTATGATATTATAACTTTTATATCGATAATATTTATACATATAATTAAAATCGTGTATTATTTAAATTAAATATATATTAGTTCAATTATATTTTTTTATCATCATTCTAATTGAATACTATATAACAAATTTTTTATTTATTATTTCCCATCACTTTTATCGTAAACAATTTCCATAATAGATTTCATTCCATACACGATTATTATGCGAGCACCATTACATCGATCACTGTTCTATAATACTATACGATTTCAAATAGCACATAACAATCGCATATCAGCACAAAACCGTGAAATTCAATATGACTCACGACTAGTATAGACAATATATATATATATATATATATATATATATATATATATATATATATATATATATATATACGACGCGTCCAAGTCACTAAAATATGACGATACGACGACATAATCCTTCGCATACGACGATAAAGCAATTACGTAATGGTTGTATGGAAATCGTTATCTATGACGCCTCGGGTACGCGCCCGATACGACTTTAATTACTATCGAGATTATCCGCGAAACGTATAACAATATCGTGCTATAAACGATTACATTATACAATTTAATAAAATTATTTCCAATGTTTATAATCTAAATATTGATTAAATTTCAATTCAAAATTAAAAAAAACAAACCCTATAATTAAATTTTATTTTTTTTATGATCGATATATAAATTATGACTCAATTATATTTAACAGATTATTAATCAATGATATACTTCATATTTTTAACGTTAATTTATAATAAAAAATATTAATTAATTTTTTCATGACATATATAATATTATAATAATATATCATTAAATATAAAGCGTCATCTATACTACTTAAAAAATAATTTAATCTATATATCGATCGTATATATCTAGATGTCGCAATTTTATCGATTGTAATATCGATTTTTATCATGAAATGTTTTTATTTTATTTTTTTTATTATTAAATATTTTTTTATGTAATATATATATATATATATATATATATTTCAATATTAATATATTATGTATTTCATTTTGTGCAAAGATAAGCTCGTTGATTTATTATTCTCTTTAGTTTCACGATCCTAATAGGATGTTAATGTATATATTTGAATAAAGTATGAAGTTTTTATCAGCATTAGTGGGAAATTTTATAAATAGATTTTCTTTATATACAAGACGTTTTCTTTTTATATATTATAATATATTTATAAAAATCAAAAGATAATTAGCCGTGACGATAATTATTAAAATACACGACCTCGAACTTATTTCAATTTAACGACATTAAATTTACAACAGGAAAATCTTCATTGTCAAAGATAAAGATAAGGGATATTTTTTTATTTATATTTCAAAAATCTCTGTTTATTATTTTTATAATTGTTGAATGATTTTTTTTAAGTTTTTACTATAGTTTTATATTGTGTTTCATACGATTTCAACTCATTTTCATATAGAAATGTTGACGATTTATCATATTTTATTAAATTAAAAATATTTTTATCCTTAGCTTTATTTTCGTTTATAAAATAAACCATTTTTATTTTTTTTAAGAAAGCTTCTTATTTATTCAAATTCTATTCTAAGTGCAATTTTCTGAATTTTAAATGTGTCAAGTGTACTTTATTTCGACTAATTCAAAAAAAAAATAATTTTGCCTTCAATTTTTTTTCACGATATATAAATAAATAAATTATTATTAAAATATATATTTTAAAAAAATCGTCGTATTTTAATATATATAATTATATGAATACGATATCTTAGATTTAATTATATAATTTTACGTTCTTAGTTAATTATATAAATATATATGTTACCACTATTTTAATGATACTTTTAGGATTTAAAATTTTAGTTTTTATAATAAATTAATTATATTACATAATTTTTGAAACAAATTTGACGCCGATTCGTATGAAAAAAAAAACGTTTTTTTTTTCAGACATACAAATTTTGAACTACAAAACGAACAATTAATCGAATAAATACAGATAATTGATTAACGAAATAAAATAGAACAAAGCATGATATAAATTAAAAAAAAAATACAGACCGTAGTTTTTGCGCATTCGTCGTTGATTTTGCAATTTATTTTACGTATTTTGTAACAGAAGAGTGCTTTTCAAAACCTTATCAAAGCAAAAACATGTACAAATATGTATTTATATAATAAATATTACACAATATACGATATAAAAGAACATCTAGTGGGGGGGGGGGGTTGAGGATATATAATTTCATCCATTTTTATATGTGTACATCAATAAAAATATTTTTCAAAGAGAAAGTTGCACCGCATAACCCCTACAGTAATTACAAACTTGGAAACGATTGCAAACGAAGCTGTTTTATTCCGTTTTTCCCGTGGAAAAGATTGCAATTTTCCGCAAAAAAAAAAATTAGCACTGAATCGTCGAGAATATATAATATTTTAGAGAACGTAATTTTTTTCATTTTTCTCTTTGAATATATTCAAAGTTAATCATCTTAGAACGAAACGTAATAAAAAACGATACACTTTCATCGTACAAAGTAAATGCAATATTAAATATATATATATATATATATATATATATATATATATATATATATATATATATATATATATATTCAACTCATATCAATCTAAATATGTTTTTCATAGGATTTTTTTTGATTTAAAAAATACTATAATAAATATATTTATAATTTAAATATATGATGATATTATTACTTTTTTTCATTGAGAGTTGAATATATCATATTTTTGTCAAATAATTTATATTAAAAATATAAATATAAATTATTAAATGTATAGAATATTATTTAATGTTTTTTTGAATATAATATATATATATATATATATATATATATATATATATATATATTTTAGAAAAAAATAAATGGAAAACGAGTGTAGTACGGCTTCAAGTAATGCCGACGTTATTATAGTTGTTGCGCTTATCTCGAAATGTGCTGAACAACGACAGAATAATACAAAAATAAACAAATAAAATAACAAAGTAAAAAGTAACAAAAAAAAATATATATATATATATAACATATCCAAGTTACAAAGCGTACCAAGTGCATCCGACGAAATTACACTAACAATAAAAGTTAGATTTTTCCGGGCGCAATTTTATATTATATCGCCCAAGTTTGCCAGAAGTGTCACTGTGCAAGTTTTTTGTTCCGTTTTTTCATTTGAAAATATATTAATTTTTAATATTTACAGTACGTGGTAAATATCTATATATATATATATATATATATATATATATATATATATATATATATATATATATATATATATATATATATAGATATTTACATATATATATATATATATATGTAAATATCTATATATATATATATATATATATATAGATATTTATATATATATATATATATATATATATATATATATATATATATATTTAATTTTGATATATTTCATGTAAATGTAAAGGAATATGAAAAAATATTATTCAATTTATGGGTCGAATGAATTCAATAAATTGAACGAATAGACATTCTAAATTATCTGTCAATTTTTATCTAGAATATTAACTAATATTGATGTGACGTTTTTGCAATTGTATTCTTTGTCTATTTGCGTATATGTAATGTTAAAATTATTATATATACAAATATATTATACACAATAAATTGATATATATATATATATATATATATATATTTTGTTTAATATTTTTTTTGATATATATAAAACTTACATTGAAAGAAAAAAATCTATGTATATTAATTATAATAGTACTAAAATAATCTAGGTAAATATATATATATATATATATATATATATATATATATGTATATATATACATATATATATATATATATATATATATATATATATATGTATATATATACATATATATATATATATATATATATATATATATATATATTTAAATTCAAAATGGTATATATCAATAATATTATAAAGTTAGCAAAACATGCGCATTACTAATATTATATATAATATTATATTTATTTGATATGAATTTCATATCAAATTTTAACTATTTTCAAACAATTATCATTCATTATTTGACTAGAAACGTGTTCTATTTGTCTAATGTTTAATATGTGTTAAATTATACTGCCATTTATTGAATTACAAATCAATTGTTGAAATTGCATACTGCATTATATAATTATGATAATTTTCAAGTTTATTAAAAATATTTGAATAATTTATCATTCATATAAATACATTTCAAAATATTAATTGTGCCAAATATTTATCGATTAAATACTATTAGATTAACATTTATTTTTTTCACCATGTCATACTGCATTGGTTCTTCGCCATTTTTTTCTGCAACCACCGTATTCGCCTGATTTGGCTCCGTGCGATTTCTGACTATTCAGCAAACTCAAAAGACCAATACGGTGATGCCATTTTGACACGATTGAGAAGATAAAAACCGTATCGAAAATGGTCTTTGAAGGCTATCCCTAAAAAAGATTATTCCTACTGTTTCTATGACTGGAAAAAGCGTTGGCAAAAGTGCGTTTTATCGAACGAAGATTACTTTGAAAGTGATAAAAATTGATTTGGAAGAATAAATAGAGAATTTATATTTTATAATCAAATTTATCTTATTTTTTGATCACAGTGTTATATATATATATTATTTATTATTAAAATTGTAATTTTTGAATACAACAATATTAAAATGATATTGTGTTAAATGAGTAATCATATTGACTCTAGAATCGTATTTTCCAAATACCGTATTAAGTAAAGGAAAATGTATATATATATATATATATATATATATATATATATATATATATATATATATTACGTGTTGAATGTAGAAGTAGTAGAATCGAACGCTAAACGTATTAGGTCTAGGCAACGCCCCAGGCGAAAACCACCTCCATAAACAAACGGCCATACACTTTGCCAAATAAGATTTTGTACGCACGACGCTCGATTTTTCCGGAAAACAGACGAGAAAAACCGAATAAAAGCCCACACACACACACACACACATATATATATACCTTGTACACGAATAACGATAGCAAGCGGGAGGAAAAAAAAACAAGAAAAATTAGGGCAAAAATGCCACTAATATCTCTTACGGTTCGCGTTTTTCGCTTTTCGACCGCGGCGGTTTTCCACGGAATTTTCGCAAACGATTCGCTAAATTGCCATAATGACTCGTCTTATAATTAGATGACGAAAATGTTTGTTTCGTACGGCGGCGAATATAAACGTTCGCACTCACTATAGAATGAGGAAATGCGGGTGTATTTGGACAATATATTTTTTTTTTGTCTTCTAAGTGAGACATATGCGCTAGTGCGATTGAATATGAGACGCGAAGAAAAGCGGAAAATTTTTCGTACAATTTACCACATAATTTATAATACTTTTTACGTGTAATATTTTTATTATGATATATAATATTATATTACGTAATGAATTATTAAAATGGCAGGACGAAACTTTTATATAACTCTCGTAATAATAATAAACTCTGTCATTTTATGATTATTTAATATTCAAATATTATATTAATTTAATACTGACTAATTAAAAAGTTTTCGCTCTAAATGAAAAGTTTATTTTTTTATTATAATATATATATTATATATTAAATTATGAATGTCATATGCGTGGTTAATCGATTATCACCAAAGTATATTTTATCTTTCTTCATAATAAATTTCCTAAATATATATCTTATATACAAATATATTAAAAGTTTAATGTAAAATTGAAAATAAAAATATTTAACCATTTTATTTTTGTTGTATAATGAAATGCTTACTATGTAAATTATTCTTGTTAATACGCATAATTTTTAATTTTTATAAATCTGTACCATTATTATCAGCTATTAATTAATAATTGTAGACAAATGATTACATTCATTAAAATCTCACATCTGGCAGACAAAGGGTTAAAATATCAATACAACTTTGTATACAAAAAAAAACTAAAAATGTTTGTATTTCATATTTATTCAAGTATAAAAACAATTTCTTTGGATAAAATAAAATTTCTATGCTCAATTTCACGATTTCTATATTTATTTCTATTTCTATATCAGAACACTAATACAAAAAAAAAACAACCTTATTCTTCCATTCAAATCGAATCAATAATGAACAAAACAATACGTCAAATTTTCCAAACTCGCCGCTAACAATAAATATATTTCAAACGAAAAACCATCGCCGATAAATTCGTAGATTTTCCGTTCAGTTTTGCAAAGATTGGAATTTTATATTATACATCTTCAACTTTTAATATCGGATATTTCATGTAGACATCCCATAGTAAACATGAACATTATTACCATCTAAAATGTGTTCGTTAAGTATGTCGTATGCGAGAATTTTCCGCTTTCAACGGACACAGATAACGTTCGAATCGATAAAATTAATAACTTCTCATTTTTGACGTGACATATTAATCCCTATAAATGGCTTATAAAACCATCCCTTATCATATATATATATATATATATATATATATATATATATATATATATATATATATATATATATATATCGAATATATAAAACGTATAAAAATATTTTTTTTTAATTGAAAGATTTGATACGGTTTAATTTTTTCAATGAACGTATTTAATATTATTATAAACCATATTTCAATATATTTTATTATATATAAAATTGAAAATGCAATATCATCGTTAAACTATATAGCGAATAACGTTTATATGTAAAACACTTTAACTGAAAAATAAACAATACTTTTTCGACCGATAAAAACCGAGCGAAATTCATTTGCGTGTATGTGTGTGTATGTGTGTGTGCGTTTTTTTTTTGTTCATCGCGTTATATTTTCAGCAGAAATTTTCCATTTTCGCGACGGCACATTTTCAGCCGGTCGTTACAACGTCGGAATTTTCACGCCGACTCTTGTAACGCAATAAAATAATTTTCAGCCGGATACGTGAAAGAAAGTGTGCACTCGTGACTTTTGCTGAAAAAAAAAAAATATATATATGGAAAAAAGTGTGCGATATTTTCAGTAATACGATCCTCGTGTGAAAAGGAAAACCGTAATGAAATTGAACTATAAAAATGTTTGTCAACTTTTTTTTGAAGGTTCAACATTTTTTTTCTGACGCATTCGGCTGAAACGTGATAGCGCAACTGTCGTTTTTCAGCCATCTATATAATACAGAATAAACCAAAATTTTCATACATATTTTTCGTGAAATTATAAAATGCGAATCCTTCTCTTTACATTTTTCTATTATTTTTTTTTTATTATTAATTGAAAAATATTTTTAACGCTACAAATTTAATAAATAAAATATTTGTCTAAAAATTGATTACTATTCACCGATGTATATAAATTTTTTAACGCTTTTTAAGGAGATGATATACGGCATCAATTTGTATTTATCATAGTTTATATAGTGAAAAAAAAAAATTTTTTTATTTGCATTCACATTATAATATAATATATATATATATATTTCAATTTTGTGTCAGTGATAAATCAAAATATATTCACACGTGATGAACCCTGAAAAATGTATTCGTTCATATGAAAAAATATTTTCGTGTATAAATATTTGTAATATAATATAACATAAATAATAATTAAGTGTTGTGCAAAAAAAAATATTTTATAAAGTCTCGTTTTTAACATTGAATTTTGTATATTATGCATTTTTACTTAGAAATCATTTAAATTTATAAGTAAATCGCATTAATTTTAACTGAAATTTATGTTTCTATTGTTATTAAAAAATATATATAAATGAGAGCATATTTTTCTCATTTATAATAAATTATTTTACACTTCATTTTAATATCAACATAGAAAACTGAAATATTAATTAACATTTTTATTTGGAAATTAATATTTATATATGTATATTATAAATATTGATTAATTTATAATTTCAATCAATCGAATAAAAATATATTAATTTTGAATTTTAAAAATAATCTCCATATAATATTTTATAAATCATAGAATTATTTAATTTCAGAATTAATAAACATTTTTTTAATACAAAAATAAATAAAACTACATAATTAACTCCACAATGATAAACCGTACATATTTTTCAAACTGAAAAATATTTCATAAAAAGCTGCGCATATTAAAAACGATATCGGCAATTTTCAGCGCGCATTCCATCGGTTATTCATCACTGTTGATTCATATATAATAATAAAATCGTTTCACGTTATATACAAATGTGTATAACATATCGCATTAATCGTAATTTAACATTCCATCGAAACCGACAATTAAATTCTTTCAGCACAAAATTCGTTTCAATAGTAAAAATGCGCATTCGTGTATAGAAAATTAAATTTCACGCGCGTGAACCCTTTGTGACACCGTTCGATTTTCGACATTATATATATATATATATATATATATATATATATACATATTTAATCGTAACCATAAACGTTTGGTTGAGTATTTACTGTTTTTACACGCATCGACCACAAAACAAAATGGTTTGTTCTGCGTAAATATTTGATATAGAAAAAAAAAATTATACGTCCAAAAGTACAAAAATAATACGCGGGTTTTTCGTTCTAAATACAGAAGAAAAAAAAATATTTTTCCCGTGTGAAAAAAAAAATTCATTAGAAAGTAAGGCTTTCGTAAATATTTAGTGGATAAAATGGAAATAAAACAGCTATTCAATGCTGTATTAAATATTTTATGTTAAACGATATTACATATGAAATTTTAGCGGTTTTCAGCAGTTTCATAAATATCGTATTTCACATTCAATTTTCAGTATAAATTCAGTGTTATTATTAGAAACAAAATGTTATAGTGCAATTCTAATTAAATGGTTATAATAATACACGGTATGTCTGAATATTTTTTTTGAAAAAAATAAATATTTATAGAGACTAAATTAAATAGCTCAAAAAACCAATCACATTAACGTAATCAGAAAAATTAATTGTGTATTGAAAAAGTAATGAGATATGTGATTTTTTGGCAAAAAACAGCACTGTAATGATGGCCCAGCCTCCATATTCGCCAAACATGACACCATGCGTATTATAAAGATCACCTTGAAAGACCGAAGCTATTTCAATTTTTAAAGGTTTTTTAGGGGATTGTAAGAATTGTTGGCATAAGTGAAATAATTTCAAATAGAGACTATTTGAAGGTTATAGATGTAAATCAGAGGTATCCAAAGTGTTAACCACGGGCTACTAGTCTTCCACAAGACCTTTTTAAATCACCCATATTATTTGTAAATTTCCGTTTTTTTTTTTAAAAAAAAGAATCTTCAAGTTGAAAGCTAAGTTTTATGCAAGCTGAACTATTTACAGTTTGAACTTATCATTTATCATAATTTTTCATTACATATTTGTTTAATGCAATCTCAATGAGATCAAAGATGCCATCGCTATTTATAAATTTGAACACATCTGACATAAATGAATAAAACAAAATTTTTTTCAAAACCAAAAAAAAAAATTAAAATTTTTTACGTAATTTTAAGTTAAACAATTTATTTATTTATCATATACACATTGAATCTTCATACATTATATATTTTTTAAACAATATAAATTAAAATTAACAACACAATTATATTTCTAATTTCTTACATTATAAACGTAGTGATATTAAACGAGCCTTTACTCTCTCTCTCTCTCACTCTCTCTTTCTCTCTCTGTGCTAATATAATAGGTGAATTCGAACCCGGGTATGTATATATATATATATATATATATCTGAAAGATATTGATTTTTTTCACCATAGGCTCTCACTAACAATGACAAACGAATTGGGTACACCGGCCGCCGCTTGAATATCAATCACTCGAGCCGAAGAATTAATCGTGGCCGAAAAAGCCTCCGGTTACAGCCTTCGTTTAGCGGCGAATTTTCACATCCCGTCGAATTATTACAGTCGAAAAATTTTCCTTTTTCCTTTCCGCTGCCCCCCCCCCCTCTCATACCTCGCGCTCATTTCCCTCCCGTTCACGATTATTGTGTGTCCGGAAAATGTCTCATTTTGTACGCCAGCAGTACGAGATTAAACGTGTTTACTGTGGCTGTGGTTTTTTTTTTTTGTTTGTCCATTGTCGGAAAATTCGTATATAAATATATATATATATATATATATATATATATATATATTTCATTCTTCGACTAAATTGTTTCGAATTATTTTCCGGATGCTTTCAAAATATTCGTCTAGAATATAAATATTGTTACGTCCCCGGGGTCGGGGGTTTCTAGGATAGAAAATGATACGCTCCTATTTGTGTATATCGGTCTTACCAACGGGGTTTTATTACTGGTTGGTTTACAATAATCGGCAACAAAGTACAAGAACACAGTAAGAATTATAAATAATGAAGACAATAGAATAAATACATTAATTAATAACAGTAATCAAGATACAAACATAAATCATTAATCAGAGATACGAACATAAATCATCAAATGCCAATAGTTAGAGATACAAACATAAATCATTAATCAGAGATACGAACATAAATCATCAAATGCCAATAGTTAGAGATACAAACATAAATCATTGAATGCCAATAATCAGATATACAAATATAAATCAATTACAGAGCAGTTAATAACAATAATGGACATACGTCAATTAATAAAAGACATACATAAATGAGTTACACTAAACAAGAGCGACAAGGGATTAATTACTGGTTACCAAAATCTTAATCTCTAAACCCATATTCCATATATGATCCACCGGATTGGAGTATAACCGCTACTCCTTCTGGAACCAGATCGTAGATATCCAACGTGAGACTTTCTCGAAGAACGTCTTCCAGACACTCTTCTGGATTCGTAGAGCTCCCAGATGCCGACCAGGCCGCTCCTACATCCGATCGTCCTTCACCGTAGTCTGACGTCCTTCCTCGATCTATCCATCCGGTCCGAGCTTCACAGAGCCAAGGCTCTCACATGTGAAGTCGGGCAGAACTTCGCCTATCCAAGACTGCTCGCAGACGAAGCCTTTTGTATACTGGTCGTACACCCGTTTTATAGGCGGCCGACCTGCAGTCCTTATCGGTTTCAGCTAATAGCGAAGTGGTAACGCCCATTAAATATGGGAAATCCCGTCTACATTATTACTTTGTGATTATCTTCGTCGCTTGGGTTTTTAGAATCCATTAGCATTGTTATCGTAATCCATCTTGTCTATCTACTTTTATATTTACAAAGAACAGGGTTTTTCCGTATCTTATCTCTAACTTAACTAAATGCCGTTTACCTGCAGTAATTATATTTATTTCTTACATTAAACCCCCCAAGGTCGTAACAATATGATTATTCGAGTTAATGAATGTGAATTATACTTTTTTTTTTATTATATACAGCATTAAAATATATAAAAATATTATATTTGAATATCGTTATATGATAAGTAATAAATAACACTAATACAATATAATAATCACAACATTTTCAACGAAGAATTTAATATATAATTATACATATAATAAGGATAGAAATTTTTGAATATTTTAAAATTTTCAAAAAGTCATAAAAATTAACTACCAATAATATGATTTAGAATAATAGTTATTATGCAATACTTCATCGATTTTAAATATCATAAAATAAATCTTAACTTCCAATCTTAAATCTTTTCATTGACATTTAATTTTTTATATACTTTGCACTCTTTTTAGAAAAAAAATCTAGATTAAAAATATTACAAAATTATAAAAATATTTAAAATCGTTTCGATTCAACCTTAAAATTACTATCATTTTTTTTATAATTCTATAAAAGAAAGTTTATTCGATATTTTTCGAGGTTCTTCAGAAGTCGAGACCCAGGACTCAATTGTATATTTTTAAACTTATTTATCCAGGTCAGGGCTGCTCAACATTTTAAAACTGCAGATCATTCATTTTATAAATATTCTTTATTTTCTTAATATATTTTTTATAATATATAAATCGCCTATATAAAATATATAGAAATTTGAACATACTCAGATCAATTTAAAATCTTCACACAACTATAGCGATTTTAAAACACATATAATTTTGACCTCTAACACTTTTATATATATAATTTACACTTAAAACCCTATCCGATGCACAGTTTGAGAAGCTCTGATTTAAATTCCGGTTTAGGTTTCGCTTTCGTCCGGTATATTGTTACGAAGGGTTCCCATAACCGATCGAAAAATAAAAAAAAAATAAAAACTTACGAAGCATCCCCAAACTCTGGTCCCGGGGAAGGTTTACGCCAACGGCGAAAATATTTATAAGGCTCCTGTCCCTTTGCTTATACATTATTTTGGGAGCATTATGTATCGCTTGCGTCAAAAGGGCCTTATTTGCGATATCGAATATGCGGCGATTGTGTGCGTTTTACCGGTTCACGCGAGCACGCATAAATAAACGACCGTCGTCCTTCCACTATCTAGATATGTGCTTTAAGGGTGTATAAGTGAGGCAAATAAATATCGATCGATTGAATATGTGATAGAAAAAAAATAGTCATTTTTCCTTATTATTTTCATATATAAAATGACAAATTGCAAATATGTTATTGCATATAAAAAAAGGTTCGTCACCTCTGATTTGTCCTATTTACGTCATAAAAATGGAACCTAAACAAACTATAGTAAACTTTTTTGTTTATAAATGCTATTTTTTTTTTAGTAATGGAAGCCGTATTAGACAAAAAAAATCAAATAAATATATGTCAAAAATGTGCAGATATTTCAATTTAGAAATTAAACCGTAATTCATAAAATGACAAAAAATTTAAATATTAAAAACTCACATCATAAAAGATTCAATTTTTAGCTCAAAAGGCCGCATGCTATCTTAAGGTCATAAATTTTCAATATTGATCTATACGATCACAATTTTTAATTTTTATCTATAAAATAAAATGAAAAATATTGATTTATAAACTAAATATATTTCAATCATAATTTTTATCATACATTTGTTTGTATGTAATTTAATTATTTATAATAAAAATAAATGAACTAATATACATTATATCATTTAAATATATACAAATATAAATGTGTAGATTTTAATACAATTAAATCAAAATTTATAGTTCGACTTAATATTAATTAAACATTCACGTCTTGTATAAATATTTTAACATTATTAATATACACGTATATTGTTTCAGTGGGACTTTGAAAAATTGATAATTATTTAACAAAATATGTTAAATAATTATCAATTATATCGAAAAGCGACTTATATGCCCTTTGGCAAATATCGTTTTCATAACAAAGTTTTTGATATATGAAAGATATTTTTTTTTATTTGTAATAATATATACGACGAAAATAATATAGAATATTCGAATTATCCGCACTAAAAATAATACGTATAATATTTATGAATTACATTCGTTAATTCGAAAATTAGCATAGCGTTCGCAATAATTAATAATTAACGAAAATTCGTTTCTGCGCAGATACACGCACTCACACACACACACACATAAATAAAAATTAATATATCCGCAAAGACATTATCATAATTTATGGCAAAATTATTCTTTTAATTTACTTTTATAATTATCTGCTCGAAATTAAAATGACCCCCATACGTTTTTACGATATTTTAATATATTATTAATTTATTATATGAAATATTTTAATGTTTTTTTTTTTCATAAATGATTAATTATATTAATTTATAAAATGGATAAATAAATCATTAACATAACAATGCTATATGAGACGAGGCCACTATTTTAAATTTCGCTGTTTTTTTTATTTATTTATTTTTTGAAATAAATTGACATATTATTTCTTAAATAAAAAAAATATTACATATTATACAATGATAACAAATCAATGTGTAATCATTATATTTGACATTGCGACTTAAAAAAATATATAATAATACATTTTTGATAAAATTCGATATCATCTTGAATATTTTTATACATGGTGGCGCCATCTGTTATAAACTTCCGAAAAGAAAGTATCATTATATTTGACATTGCGACTTAAAAAATATATAATAACACATTTTTGATAAAATTCGATATCATCTTGAATATTTTTATACATGATGGCGCCATCTGTTATACACTTCCGAAGAGAAAGTATCTTTGAAATAGCCATAGATAGATTTACTATATCGGGATTCGAACGCGCAACACTTCCTACGCTTTCCACGTCCACCGAGTCAAAAATTTGTCCGCAACGATGATACTCCGGTTTCTATTTTTGATGAATAAAAATCAAAATGCGAAATGGAAAAAAAAAATGTTTTGCAAAATCGCAATCTGCATTGCCGACCGGAGTCATTTGTTCGGTCGGCCTCCGCACGAGTCACTGATCTATATTTACGATTGTCTATTCATGTAATGGCATGCCAATTTTATTTTTGACCTCCGTTGGAATTTTATTTTTCTTCAAGATCACGGCGCGCACGCTCGTCAACCGATGGCTGTGAACGCATGCGAAAATATCTGACTTTTAACACCCCATAAACCCCACTAATCATTTTAAATAATAATAAACTATCAATACACAACTATAGAAACTAACTATATATCTAAATTTCTATACAAACCAAAAAAAATACATATATTTTATAATAATTAAAAATGAATAAAATATGATATTATAGAAGAAACGAAAATCAAATAAATCAATCCTGAATATATATATATATATATATATATATATATATATATATATATATATATATATATATATATATAATAAATTTTAAATAGCATTTATATATTAAATAATCCATAGTCACCATAATCAATTATGTACTTCGACTCAATTTTAACATTATTTTATCACAAAAAAAATTTTTTTTTTTCAAAATAATCTCATTTTAATATAATAAAATTCATTCTATAATTTTAACAAAATGAAATACGAATTTATCATTGATATATAAATTCATAAAAATATTGCAATATCAAAAAAGGCAAAGTTCAAATAACTTATTATACACTCATAAAGGCAATATAAATAGCACATTCAGTGGCGTCACTAGGTTTAATATCACCCTAAAGAGTAATAGTGTAACTCAATCTAATAATTCAAAAATATTTTAATGAATCCATTAATTATCTTATATAATAATTGATTCATCTATCGATTTTTTATTAAGAAATATTCTTGGAAAAATATCAAAATATTTTGTAATTTTAAAATTATTTGAAAATTAATTACGATTATATATATATATATATATATATATATATATATATATATATATATATATATATATTTATATATATATATATATATAAATATATTTATATATATATATATATATATATATATATATATATATATATTTATATATTATATATATATATATATATATATATGAATTGTCGATATCTTCTAGCATTCATCATACTTTCACCCGGATAAGTTTGTCTTAATTATTTTCGGAAGAAAAGCGTCGCTAATTAACGCGGAAAAACTAGAAGCTTCGGCCGCCCCGCGGAGCTTTCATTAAATAATTAACGGCGAATTATCCGACGTTAGTGGAAAATCTTTTGTTCCACTATCTGAACAATCTTCACATACAGACTCGTGTTTTCTTTTCTTATTTAATACGTTTTAATAAGTACAGTCGGTGTCTGAATGCGTATCACGCATTCGAATTTTAACCCTTCATTGGCAAATTTTATTTTTGAATATTTTATTTTTTTTTTTATTTCGAATAGATAATATGTCTAATATATATTATATAATCAATTATTGCAATTGTACATTTTGAAATATTTGAAAATATTATGTATTATTTATTTAAAGTTTTATAGTATAATGTGTAATATATCAATTGATTATTTAATACCTACATTGAATGATTTTTTTAATATTTTTAACTATAATTATAAATTTATAAATTTTTATCATTGATGATTTTTATAAAAAAATGTCTTCCATATAAATATTTATCTATTGTAAAAATACATATTAAGACATTTTAAATTAATTAACCATTTTTAAAAAAATATGGTTTAAATAATATATGTATTTTCAATCGTTGATTTTTTTAATCAAATATTTTAACAATAATAATAAATATATACATTCACCACTAATAATTTTCATAGGAAAATGTGTCCTCTATACAAATATTTATTTATTACAAATAAAATATATTATATATTTTTAAATTAATCAACCATTATTTAAAAAAATGTGATCGTCTTCGTTTATCATTAATTTTTATTAAAAAAAAAATATATTTTATATTACATATTCAAATTTAATTTAATTAATACATATTTTAATGATAATATATATTATAAATAATATAAAATTATGCATATAAGATGTTAAAAATAATATAGAATTTTCCCTAGATGATTTATAAAACGCTTCAATTACCATCGACACGTGAGCAATCGTTCTTCAGTCGTAAATTGCGATAATGATTCAGAAGAAAATAATTCCTACATATATATATATATATATATATATATATATATATATATATATATATATATATATATATCTGAAACCTTCCATAGAGGACAGGTCGTGTGTGGCATTATATTATACTTCCACATATATGTGTACACACACCGGGCATGAATGTGTTAAAAAAGGAGAGTATAGCAACGGCGTGGGTTTGGTGTCCAATGTCCACTTTTATTTGTTGAAGAGATTCCTCTCTGATTTAATGGCGAACCTCTAGGACCGTAGTGTACCTCAGTTCGTGGTCGTTCATTGAAACCTTGCCCCTGAAGTGGGGCCCGACTCTGCTTTTCAACGATAAGGCAGCTCTTTGTATTGGAGCTTTGGCCCTACCCCCCCCCCGCCGCCGCCTCACCGCTCGCCTCACCTCATCTGTACCCCTTAGCTTTCCCATTAAATGAGAACCTATCCTACCTTATATTATATGGACATGCCACCCATTCAAGCGCCCCCATTTTGTGCACTCTAGACGATTCGTTCCATGGAAATTTTACGCTATTCTCCTTCAAATGAACAAGATTTCTTTCTTTCTTAGTATTCAGTTTTCTTCTATTTGCATAGTGTATGTAAGTCGATTATATTCATTCATCCGAGTACCGATCGCATCTTGTTCACCTTAGAAAATTATTACAATAATCGAATTATTTTGATGAAATACTTTATTCTACAACGAATATGTGTAACAGTATTACCTATACTATAAAAAAATGATAAAATAAATTATATAATATTCTGCTCGCTTATATATATAATAAAAAACAATGTATAAAATAGATTAAAAATAAGTATTTATATTAAATACTATAATTTTTGTAAAAATATTCAAGTATTAATAAATATGAATCCGGATAACTTTCATCAATATTAATGTAGGCATCTGAACAAAATTGGATCGTCTTTATATAAAACGTACCAACCATAGAAATTCAAATTACAGCCGGTTTCAAAAATAAATTGAACGTCAAAAATGTAACATTCATAACGAAGAATATCCCAGTTTTCCCCCTTTTTTTGTGAGCGAATGGAAAATCTTCGATCATTTTCACCCTTTTTTTTGTAGATATGAACGAACTATGGTATATATTATTAACACACGCACAACGGGCGACGTCGTCACAACACTACTAACGAACGACGGGTAAATGTGCGTCGCTATCTAATATTAGATAGGAAAAAAAAGATGTTTTTCGTAGAAATGGACCGTTTTAAATTTAAAAAGATTCTTTGTCTTATATTATTGTCGGTTGTCAACAAACTTATTTTATATATGGAATTATTTTATAAAATAAATAGCATATAACGGGTCACCGTCCAAAAAGGCAGGTGTCTGGTCTTTGTGTATTCTCACTTTGTATATATCAACGTTAGTCATATTTGTCACGATTCCAACATTGAAATAATAATAATGAACAAAAAAAAATATATGTGTGTGTGTGTGTGTGTGTGTGTGTGTTAACATGGAATCATCTTCATTTTGGTCACAAAGAATGGGCAAATGGACAAATGTGATGCGAAATGTCCGAATTGAACCGTGTTTATCGACGTGTAAATAGGTTTTTCCATTGTTTTCCAATAATGAAGGCGATGTTCATAAACAACAATAAATCAATGACGTTACAGTCCTTGTTCTTCTTACAAAATATTCTCATCTAGTGAAATTCCAATTTACAAAGCCGTCTTTTCAAGTCAGTGTTTCTCAAAATATTTATTGAATATAATGCATGTTATATATGAACTTCAATTCGTGAAGTAATTTATTCAATAAAAAAATAAATGACGTTAAAGCTCTTCTAAATCTAGATCTATATATAAACGAAAAATTATTTTTTTATCATATTTTAAATCGTTATATAAAATTTAATTTAAATTATTTTCAACACTGTTAAGGAAATAAACTGGATTGAGGTAACCCATTTTCTTATCTAACAAACAACTTAAAGGAGGAAAATTCTAGATTTTCTATCATATATATATATATATATATATATATATATAAATATATTTTTCATTGTGTTTACGAAATACAAAGAACGCTTCATGCAATATTCCGAAGGTTTCGTGAACCATTTGCCAGCATCACTGATTCCTTTATGTCCTTTTCTATAAAATCGTTGATGCTCAGTAGAGCATAAGGATTTTATAATCACCCTGTATTTGTACAGACCGAAGCGTCGGGATTTTGATCCTTGTTTGTTCCTTAGCGGCGTTTGCCCGTGTTTATTCGGGACCACTATAGGGTCCCTATATCCATCTATCGCCTCACCATTTTACCCAGAAAATAATACCGTGCAAATACCGCAGAGAAAGTGAAATAATCCTGGACACCAGGACAAACATCGGCGACCGTGAAAATAGAAAGAGAAAGCTAGAGAGAGTGAGAGAGAGAGAGAAAAAAGGACAATAAAAATAAATTACGTCTCCTTTTTTCCGCCCAATTAGCCACAATTCAAAGGTGGCCTGAAAACAAATTGCACGTGAAAAGTTCGTGTTTACATTTTGGCCAAGTATTTTATTTTATTTTTTTTTTCTATCCCGGTTTGCCGTTTTGAACGTTTTTGTTTTGTTTCGTTTCTTCTTCGTGGCTTTTTTTATTTATTTATTTATTTATTCCGTTTCTGGGGGAGGGGGCGAGGCGAATTTTTGCGTTTTTTTTTTATCTCTTTCAGGGATAGTCAACGGAACCCTTCTCGTTCTGCTGCCACGCAAACCTGAAATTCCATTCTTTACGGTTCGAATCCGGAGTAAAAAATCAACATAAAAAAAAAAAATACGGCCTTCGTTGCTAGCGTGCACCGTTTATTTACAAATCTGACCAGATTCGGTCAGATAAAGTACAGAATCTAAGCGATTCTGAAAGATTCGAATTTTTCCGGAAAAGGGAAAAACTGTCGGTCGAAATGCGCGTCTATTGCATTGTTCAGGGTTGCTGAGTCAAAACGGAAAATTCACGTGATTCGTATTATATAATATAAAAGAAAATTTACCCGACTATCAATATAAAATTTAAATATTAAACAATTTTTTGAATGCATCAGTAAAATATATTTATATAAAAAAAAATATTATTTTAATAATTCAATTTTTTTTCTATATTTGAATTTTAAATTTTTGATTTCGTTAATTTTATTCTTAAAGTTTTTACGTAAAAGCATCATCAAAATTGATTGAATTATAATATTATATATAAAATAATTAGTATATCATGAATGAATTGAAAATAATATATTCACAATAAATTTATCAGATTGATATTAAAAAAAAATATCATTTTAAAGCATAAAACATTTTTTAATATATAATTATTTTACTTATATTATTGATATAATTATAAATAAAAGTAAAAGTTTGACATTATATATGTATATATAATAAAAAAATAATAATTTTATGTAAAAAAAATATTATATAACAAGTGGAGCTGCAAATTGATATTGAAATCAGCAACATTCCTATTATATATATATATATATATATATATATATATATATATATATAACAGGAAAAGGTTTTTCCTTTATTAAACTTTCCACTTTTTACCAACCGTCGTTTACCCTCATAAATATGTTCCGCGTTATTCGAAATTACGCGGCATTTATATGTTGAAAAAAAAAATGGACATTTCGATTAAAAAAAAAAAGCTACATACTGATAGATCGTAGATTTTTTTGGACTTGCACGCATCTATTTCGCATTTCAAAAAAATATCGTTTATTCAACATCTATTTAATTATCAATGATAAATTAAACTGAAACGTTTTAACATTGGAAACGAACCAAAATTTAATATATAGCATAATAGTCGACCACAATTACAATATTAATTAATTATTTTTAAGCACGATTAAAAATTTATTTTAATCGAAATATATATATATATATATATATATATATATATATATATATATATATATATATATATATGTATGTATGTATGTATGTGTTAAAAATAAAATAACGTTTCATTTTAACCCTCCATCGACCCCCGGTTAATCGCGACCCAATAAATTCGATACGATTATTTATCAATTCAATCGGCGTGTTTGTTCTGTTGCAAAATACGTTTTCAATTAACCCGAAAATATTTTTAGCTTCGTATCAATTATTTCGTCCGTCGAAAATAAACAATATTATATTACGTGTTTTATAAATGTGTTTATATCGCGAAAATTAATTAAAATTGCCTAATAGGATTATGGGATTTGATCTAATTTTTATTTACCTTTGCTCCGAACTAGACCTTGATTTATATTATTATTTTTCATTTCAACACAATAAACAAGATTAATTTTCGCATCCTGTGTATATCGGTAGTTTTTATTTATGTTTATTATTTCAGATCCGCAAAAGTAAAATATGCAATCGTGATGCATGATTTATAATAAATATCTATTTACAGTGTTTTTTTTTTTTTTTGGCGAAAAAAAATAAATTATATGAAAGCGAGTTAAATTAGGAGTCGAATCCGTAACATTTTAGATCAATATTTAATTTTTCGTCTATATTTAATCGTTAAAATGTAAACAAGTGTACGTGACTAATATCAGAAGTATATATCGCAAAATGTGCCAGAATTTATGATTATTCAATTCATATATCGCATAAAAATATAAAATATTTCAAATATATTTATTTTATACTATATTAAAGGCAAATAATAATAATAAAAATATGTTAATTCGTCAATAAATATTATATTATTACACAATAAAATTATATGAAATAATAATAAAAAGTACATCAATAAATGAAACAATATTTTGAATTTAAAAACATAAAATTTTCTAAAAAAAAAAAAATATTTTATAACATCCTCCTTATTCTCCAAATATACACCATTTAATATTTTTCAATTAAATAACTGGAAAAAATTATAAAAAATGCACGATCATTACATAGATAGATAATCATCAGATCAAGAATTAAAGGTAATGATTTTTTTTTGAATAAGTTAAGTGGTTTTCAAATTATAATTTATATACAATTTAATGTTTGTCTAGTATATAGTATAAACGTTTTCTATAAATTGATGATTTAAAGTCGAAATTTGCAGGTTTCAATTAAAATCCATCGTTATTTATGTAGTTAAAATAAAATTATTATTTCGTTTTTGAATGTCGAAGGCTTTTAGATGAGGAGCCGCGGTCTTTCTTTTTCTTTTTTTTGCGTTTTCCTTTTTCAGCGCGGCCAATTAAACCGACACGGCACGTAAGTGTTAAAAGTAAACCAGGGCAATGTAACAAAACATAAAGCCGCGTTTCCGCTTTTGGAAAAACGTTCGGGCGCTTTTCATCCTGCATCCGGGCGAAATGCATGAAAATACATCGTCGATTTTTGCGTGTTTTTTTTCCTCTTTTTTTTAACAAATCGATTTTTTGTAAATTGCATTGATATTTTTTTATTGCAAATAAAACATTTAAATTATATATTTTGTTCAATTTAATATTTATAATAAGATAAGGTGATATAAATAACTTTAAAAATGAATATTTTGAAATCATTTTTCATCAAATTCTATTACTTGTTCTATATTCAATTTATATATATATATATATATATATATATATATATATATATATATATATAAATATATATATATATATATATATGTAAGTATATATATATTTTTTTTTCCTATAAAAAATAAAATATTTTAGATGAATAATTATTATATTTCATTTTTTACAATATTGATAAATAAAATGATAATATATATAATTTAAAGTAATATTATAATTATGCAATATTTATTTTTTTAGCTTATATAAAAAAAAACAATGATTCTATATAGAAATTTAAATTAATAATGTTCAATTATATATTATCATATATTTTTTATTAATAATATTTAATAAAATTCAAAAATAAAAATATCGCATATCAATTAGAGAAAAATCTACAATATATAGAATGTGAAAATTTAAAAACCGATTTTAATACAACTCACCACATTTCTTAGTTTATATATATATATATATATATATATATATATATATATATATATATATATATATATATATACATATATATATATATATATACATATATATATATATATATATATATATATATATATTTATATATATATATATATATATATATATATATATATATATATATATATTTTCCCTCACTTTTATATCCATACATGACATGCATATGGAATGTTGTTAAAGAAGTAGAATAGATGCGAGACAATATTTCACCGAATGCGAAACGAGATCGGAATGGTAGCAAAGAAAAAAAAAAGATATACACACTCTATATATATCCACATATATATATATATATATATATATATATATATATATACAAAGAAAAATAACTGAAAATGGATTCACGCATAGACAAAGGTGTTACGCGGGAAAACTCCGAAGCAAATAAAATCCCAGAAGCCATCAGCCTCTACAAGTCGGGACGGGAATCCGATATTACGACGCCACGCTTGTAGGCTTTGATTGTAAACGATGAACACGACGAAAGCTCTATTTCTATAAATATATATATATATATATATATATATATATATATATATATATATATATATATATATATATATATATATACCATATATATCAGATAAAAAGAAACCAGTGCCTGCGCGCATCGGAATCGATACGAGTGTATCGCGCGTATTTATTATATTTGTATACGAAGCGACGGATGAAAATTTTCATTTCGATGAAAATATATAATGCTTTATATATATATATATATATATATATATATATATATATATATATATATATATATATATATATATATATATATATATATATATATTTATACATATATATTAAAGCTTTTTTTTTATTTATATATAAACTGAAATATGATTTTTTTCAGGTGTACTTTAAAAATTAAAATCGTTATGTATAGACGTGTGTGTTATATATATATATATATATATATTATCGTTTTTCTTTTAGTGACGCGTATATTTTTCGTTTTTTTTTAATATAATTTTGTCGCAGGTTTCCAAAATTGAAATGACAATATTGGATGTAAAAATATTTCATATTATTATATATAGTGGAAAAAATTTGCATACAAAATAGTACTATAAAATTTCAGTATAAAAAAATAAGTAAATATTTTTATTTGATTTTTCATATATATATATATACATGTGCAGAAAAAGATTAATGAAAATATATTAACAGAAAAATAAGATAAATATAAATAATATTTTACACTTTTATTACAAGAATAATACATGATTAAAGAAGAATAAATATATTGTATTAAATTACGTTAATAATTTACATATTTCTTTCAAAAATTGCAAAATCATTGCGGAAAAACGTCACAACTTTGCTGAAAAAGCTACAATTTAAAATCAGTTTTAAGCATTAGATTCTTATAACTTGATATAATTTAATAAAATACTATTTTTATTACTCGAATTTAATATAATCGACTAATATATTGAAATTTTTTATACAAAAAAAAACCGTTTTTTGTACAAAATCGCAATTATAATGCAAAAACAAAATAATTACTAGATTATTTTTAGAACAATATCTAGTTTAAGCACGGTTTTTGAAGTATAACTTAATTAATAAACTTTGTAACATTCCTTAGTTTTTGTAATTCTGCTTTTTTTTCAGTATAAATTCATAATATTCACTTTGAAAATATTTGATAATCATATAATTAATATCATTATTCTATTTTATACAATTAACTTTACACTTTTTATTTCATATTTTACATTTATATTAAAACACAAAATACACTAACAAACATTCGTACGCACTATAATAGTTTACATTGCATATTCGTGCCTTTTGAATCGTTCAAATAACGTGAGAATAAAAAAAAAAAAAAGAAAATAAGTCTTCGGTTCGACTTCCGGTGAGGCTAATATTAAATTTTCATTTTCAAAACCTTCACCATTTTTTTTTTCATGCATTTTTCCGACCTCTTTTGGCACGAACGTGATATTTCACGTTTCAAAAACTCGCATGAAAAGTTATGTAAATTTATTCGCGGCACAAAAAAGCCTATGTTTGAAAATTTATATCACTTTTTCGCAGATTTGAATAGTTCTGAATAAATATAGGGCGTCTCTTTTACTCGTACAACCGTTTTATTCTAGCTTTTTTGCACACACAAACACACACACACACACATATATATAATATATATAATTTTGCAAATTTATGTATCGTACACAAAGTTTATTTTTATTTTTTTATGTATATATATATATATATATATATATATATATATATATATATATATAATATTTTTCTTTATTTTAATAATAAATATGACATTATCTTTTCAGCTTATAAATTAATTAATTAACATAATATATCAACCACTATATTACAATATTATCAATAGAGCAATAGAAAAGGAAATATATTATAATTTTAGAGTCAATAAAAATATCACATTTCTAAATATTACCATTATTATTATAAAAATTTTAATTGTCGAATTTATTTATTCAAAAATTATTTATATAAAAACTTTGATCAATAAATTCAATCATAATTTTTACAATCAATTGTCTTAAAGAATAAAAAACGTTAATAATCTGAAAAATAATATTTTCAGCATTATTTCTGAAAATAGATAAAATATTTTAGACCGTTTTGATTGAGAGTGCGATTTTTATTATATTTTTAACTGGATCACGCTCACGGTTATTTTTGCAAAAAATATTTATGATTTTAGACAAAAAAAAAATAGACGATAGAAATATGGAACCATTAAAAACGTCTGAAAAAAAATTCTAGTTAAACCCCATTTCTTTTACATCATAAATACAACACAATTTTCACATAAATATATTCAATCATCGAATATTTAAAACTATTTTATGTTTATATTTTCGTCGCTTTATGAAATTTATTTCAATATATATATATATATATATATATATATATATATATATATATATATATATATATATATATATATATATATATATATATATATATATATATATATGATTGAATATTGCTTTCATTTTTAATATTTATTTAAATGTATTAAAAAGTGTATTTTTAACGACGTCGCATAAGCGAACTGAAATATAAATATATTATAAACGTATATATATATATGTATATATATATATATATATATATATATATATATATATATATATATATATATATTAATATAAATATGCGCTTCTCAAACCGTTCTATTTTCAGAACAATGAAGTCTGAAACAAAGTCGTCATCCGTGGAAAAATGTTCACGTTTACGTTAATACAAAATAAATTAGCGTAAATGGAGACGATGAACTTTTCCATTAAAGAAAAACTACACACACACACACATACACGCACGCGATCATATTTTTATATGAAAACTGTCTAAATCCAGCGGTTATCAAGCGGCGTATCGCGGTCGCTTATATCTGAAGATCAATTCTTTTCATTTCATACACCATTTTTTTTTATATATACTCTATTTGTGTGATAGAAAAAAAATATAGACTTTCTAACGTCACTAACGGAAAAGATAGACCATCCGATCTTATATAATATACATCATTTTCTATTATAGCAAAACTCATCCACGCCGCTCTATAGTTGGACCGGAAAAATAAACAAACAATCACCAGATGCCAATGGAAGAGTTAAGCATCACAAAAACAAAAAAGATAATATATATATATATATATATATATATATATATATATATATATATATATAAAGGAACAAAGAACACTTGGATATAACGGCATGGACTTCCACAATCCACAATCAGATACGCAAATAGTATCTTATGTTGGACCTCACGCGCTTAAAAGAACACGCACGAACGCACACGAGCACACACATTCTCGTGCAAGTGTATATATATATATATATATATATATATATATATATATATATACATATATTTAAAAATACATTTTAGTCATTTGGCTAAGGTCTTCGGTAACAGTTTAAGCATGTAATCAGTCCGCCGCCATCGGTAGACAAGAAAGCACATACACACGAGACCATTTTCCGACGATCTAGGTCTCGGAAAAATTAAAGATTAATTTGAATTATAAATTATTATTATTTTTCATTAGTGTTATTAAATAATTATTATCGTGTCGTTCTCGATTATTAGATCTAAGTGTTTTTTATTTAGTGTGTTTTTTTTTTCCAAATGTGTCCTTAGGATTATATATATATTTATATATATATATATATATATATATATATATATATTTGTTTTTAGTGTTACAGAAGATGTAACTCGCGTTTATTTTTGCGCCATAATTTTATATTTCTATTTATTTATATGATACTTAAAATCATATCATACATTTTAATTCTTCAACACACAATTTTTTTAGAAATATTCATATAAAATCAAGCGATTTTCTGATATCTATATATTTTTTATTACACTCATAATTCATAAATAAAAAGTATACAAAAACACTATTTAAAATTATTATATATCAAACATATAAATAAATTTTAAATTAATTATATTTTTTATACATTTTCAATATCATATCGAGTCTTAATTTAGAAATTTTCGATACATAATTTCAACGTTTATCAACAAATAAATTCAAAATCTTATTCAATAATCAAGATTAGTACTGGAAATACGACACTCTGAATATTTCAAAGAAATATATTTAGCAACACTCCCATTAATATTAGTAGTAAATATATAATATTACCGAATGTCCCACATATATAGATATAACATGTTAGTAAATTTTGCCAAATATTGTGGCAATTATTGCTGAAACTTGGCGACAACCCTGAAAAACATTCATTATCTATGAACATTTTTCGGAATTGTTTCGAATGCAAATTCTTCTGGCTCGCCATAGTTTCATTGAATTATGCACGTTTAATATAATTAACGCGTTTAAACAAGCAAAGTACAAACGATACAAATGCGGTAAATTTCGATTAAACTATTCACTATGAAAAACTATAAAGTCGTACGAGCTTTTTAGAGTTGAATACGCGGTTAAATGCGCGATAAAAGTTTTAACTGGTGTATTCGAGAAATTACAAGTGCGAATAGTTTTGTTAACAATTATCGAATATAAACGGAAGTTGTATATAAATTTTCATTATAAAATCATGCACAATACAAATGTGTAATTGTTTCTAAATAATAGAAATTACTATTCTATTACTAATTATATAATAGCTATTATTTTTTTTTGTATTTATCACAGCTTAAAATTAATTTTATCCTTCAAACTCTTGGCTCTTAATACTGAATTTAATATTTATTATAAGGAAACTGATATTCATAGTTATTTATAAAATAGAATATATATATATATATATATTCTAATTGGCCACTATTAAATTCCGTGATATATATAAATTAAGTAATGTTTCTTTTTTTAATAGAAAATATAAAAATAATTGTTAAATAGTAATATAGTCGCTATAGAATTGAGAGTCTTTTTATTTAAAATTTCTTTCAATATATTTATTTAAAAAATAATAAAAAATAATAATATACAAAGCAAATAACTCAAATAAATTTTTATCATTGATAAAATAAATATAAACGATATTCGCAATAAATTAATTCATATAATTTGTAATATAATGCATCAAATTTGAAGTTTTATGTTCGAAAATATAACTTTTTACTTCATTTTATTTTTTTTAATATATATATATATATATATATATATATATATATATATATATATATATATATATATATATATATAAAACGATTTAAATAAATATTTTTATTACATTTCTTGTAGAAAAAAAATCTGAAATTGATTTTTATGTCAATAAAAGTCATTAAATTCTATAAAAATTGTTGTGATCAAAATTTAGTTTCAATTTGTATAACAATTTTTTATTTAAATTTATAAAAATCCAACAATTATAACGATTAATACATATTTTTCAATAGCAATCACTTTCTATTATATTCATATTCACTAATAATGATACATTGTAAAATCGTACATTTTATAGTGTGAACACTTTAATTTACTATTAATACAGACTATTAATATATATTATATTGTAAACAAAATTAAAATATTTATTATCATGAAAGCACTCGTGTGCAACACATGCATATATTACGTGAAATTTGCATATAATATCGTGCAGTGTATGTAATATTACTTTACAAAGTGCCTAAAATATGAAACCTTTATTAAACATTTTATACCATTCTCTTTATTTATATTCAATGAATATTAATCTATTTTTCATACGTTTTTTTTTTCTTTCATATATTTTACATATTTTTTTTTATCATATATTCTAGGTATAAATTTCATATAATAAAATTATATTACATATATAAAAAATATATCAACTTATAAATTTGTCAATATTTTTAAAACTATAATAATATATGGTAATTTAATGTACGAAACGATATTAAATAGTGATAAAATATATATAGTTTACTTTCGAAAAAAAAAATTCGCATTTAAAACAATTCTAAATAAATCCACGTCACAAAAGCGATAAAATTGAAAGCTTTTAATACGCTTAATTAAGAATGCATTCGATTTAATCGACAACATTTTCAACAAATAAGCACCGCTAGTTGATAATTTAATTTACGCTCGTTTTCTAAACTTTTATCGGTAATTAATCGTTAAACCGTTTTCAAAACTAACGCCTGAAAAACTCCAGAATACTAGAACTGCCGTTGCTGAAAACCGATGAAATCTAATAGCGAATAGTTTAGAATTTTGCAATAACGAGACATCGTCGACTGCATACAAATAAATCCCAATAATACGTCCGTAATAAAATCAACTTCCCAGAACTTAATAGTCACACCGAACACATGCATATTGTATTAATATATATATTTATATATATAAAAAATACATTTTATTCATATAGAATTTTTATAGCACTTTTATGCTGACCTTAACCTAGTCTAATCTAATTTATCGTGTATATAACGGCGAGCACGTAAACTAGCACGTGCCATTATATATAAATTTAAGCGTGTTTATATATCGTCAATTGATAAAATAAATATATGTGCTTTTTATCGGAAATATAGCAATATATATATATATATATATATATATATATATATATATATATATATATATATATATATATATATATATATATATATATATATATATATATATATATAGTATACGATCATTCGAAGTCAAAGGGTATAATGAGGCTTTCAAATAAAAGCTCTTATATAATAAATGTTTAATATATATATTTATAAATATATACAACTTTGTTGATTGTCATCTTTTGAGTTTTTATATCTTTCGAAACTTTTCATATTTCAATTTGTATCGTTCAGATAATTATGAAGGCAATTAATGATAAAATCGCAAAGTTGTTATCCTTATTTTTTAATGTCAAAATAATAATTTGTTAGTTCTTATTATTGTTTTTTATTCATTGTAGATTTTTATATTAAATTATTTTGTCTGAAAAATATCACTAATTCTAATTAATTTCAATACATAAAGAATCGCTTTATTTTTTACATACATTATATATTTTATATCTATAAAAATAAAATAAAAAATTATATGAAAATATAATTTAAAAAAAAGTAAATTTAATATTTATTATATAAATTATATTTTTTATACATCAAAACATTTTCTCAGTCAATTCTCAATCAAAAGCGTTTCGTCGAATTTTAATCTAACTTTAAAAGTTTATCATATTAAAATATCATAAAATTTTATCTAATTATACTATATATGTTATATTTAACGGATTCGTATTTTGTTTCAGGATTTGAACGAAGAAAAACATTAAAAAAAAAACAGTAAAAAAAAATAAACAGAACCATTGAATTTATTTTATCGACGGTTGGCAGCAAATTCGGTGAGTGTTATTTATTATTGTTAAAAACTACTTTTATTTTTATTTTTTTCAATACACATATACATATATATATATATACAGAGTGATACAAAAATAATATAACTATCACAAATCGTTAATAATTATTTATTAGAAATGAATAGAATAAATTATTTCACAATTTATTAGTAATAATAAATAGATTCCTGTGATCCATTATTTCTCGAAAACGCTGTATTATATATATCGGGAAAGAATCCATGTTTTTTTTTTATTTACTGTACGTTTAATTCGTATTATTATTTTTTTAAAAGTTTGCTTTTTAATAGGCTCCAAAGAATGCCAAGAAATTTTATATATGCATAAACAATACACTTAGAGAACACAGCTGACGTTTTACGGCGTCGTTCAGTCGATTGCGTCGGATTTTATAACGGTTTTCAACGTCGAAACTATAATTATATTTAAAAAAATTAACATTTCATTATAAATATGTATATATATATAATTAAAATTGGACGATTCTGCCAGAAAAATCGACTGATTTAATATCGAACGTTTCATATGTTTGGTTTTTTTTCCACTGTGCCAAAAATTATTTAGGTTTATAGCGGTTAAATATTATTATAATACTTATATTTTATGTATAATTAAATTTTCATTTTTTATAAGTGGAATATTTGTATATATATATATATATATATATATATATATATATATATATATATATATATATATATATATATATATATATAAATTATAAAATTCAATGGTTTATTTATTTAATGAAAATATAATAGCGATATTCAAGTTTTTCTTATATAAAGTGACTTAGAAAATTTATATTCTTTTTATCGAATGTTTATAAATGGATTGAAAAAATGTTTAGAAATTTATTTTTCATTATTCATTTATATTTTAATTTTGATTTATTACAAAAAAATATATATATTCTTTATACTATTGAAACGTTTAAACTATATTATACTTTTTTTATATAAAATTATTAAAATTTTATTCTATAAACGTATTAAATATATCATCATGGATGATATTAATACAAATTGATAATCAGTATAAATATTAATTTATATAAAACCGTTCATTAAATTTTGTATATAAATATTCTCTACTAAATAAATTTTATTTCAATTAATTTTATCTTCATTAAAATATAAATTATAAATTATAATATTTAATTTTAAATAAATCTAGCGTTTCGTTAATAAAAATTCATAATAAATTTTATGTATTTTTCAAAAACTCGCAGTAAATTATTAAATTTTAGATATTTTTATTATGAATATCTGTTAGACGTATATAATATATATATATATATATATATATATATATATATATATATATATATATATATATATATATATTGTCGAGAAAAACATGAACGAAATAAATAAGAACCGATAATGCAGAAAAACATGAACGAAATAAATAAGAACCGATAATGCCATCTGCATTCGTATTACATTTTGTTTTTGAAAAAAAAAAACTCTGAACTTCTTATACACGATGATTTTTATCAAAAGTCAAAGGAAAAACTTGCAGTGAAAGAGTCGTCCGATTTTCACCGAGCTTTATATACGTTTTGAAAATATTTTAGTTTTATTTGCACACACTTCATACCACCGTGTCCCGGGAGAAAAGAGTGAGAGAATAAGAGAGAGAGAGAGAAAGGGTGAAACCCGTATTTACCTTCAAGGAAAACGCCACTAAGAACTTTCGCAGAAATTAAGGCTTTCAATGAAGCGTATAGGTCGAGTAACTCTCGCGAATGTAAAAGTTAACGCTGTTGAAATACAGTCAATGTAATATATATATTATATATATATATATATATACATATATATTAATATACATACTTCTGTGAATATATATAAACAAATATAAATATATATACCGACGTCAGTGGTTCTCAAGTACATCAAGCGCTATTTTAATTTTACTAATTAAACTCGGAAAAGTTTAACGTCTAGGTGAAAATTTCGCATTACCAAGTGTAGTTTCACGTTAATTTCGCAACGTTATTTAATACCGATATCGAATATGATAATATTACTGGACGTTATTTGAATATATTTATCGGTTAAATTGCCCGACATATCATTGCGAATTTGTAATACAAATATGAACAATTTAAAAATATTTTTTGATCAATACGTGTGTATATATATATATATTTTTTTTATTATAGTCGTATATCAAATGAATTCGATATATAAATGATTAGCGGTTTAGTAATCTTTGAATTTAAACACGTCAAAAACCGCTGTTAAAATATTGAAAACGTTCTCGCTGTGACCGTGGCCAGAGTCGATAGTCATCGCGGTTAAATCTAAACCGTTCGTTCAAACAAATCGAGCGATATCGCAATGATTTAATCCGCTTATTTAATCGTGCAATATATATATATATATATATATAGTATTCGAGAATACTATAATGGTATATCACATGAAGTAATATGCAAATTACGTGAACGCGAGCAAATAAATACTCTAATTTTCAGACAGCTTTCAGACGACGTTATTTGCAGTTCGTTCGTGCGAACGCTAATATTGCGTGCGTGTTCCTATATTTTGTATAATTTGATTTATTAATGTAATAATATTATATAGTTGACCCCCCCACCTAAATTAGTCCCTCCCTCCCCCCCGCTCTTCTAACCTCTCATACATATATAATTCGTACCGATTCTCGATTTAATACGTGTATTTTATAATAATTATGATAATCGCGAAAAAAAAATTTCGAATTTATTTAGATATGGGAACATTCGTGTTTTAAACTGTATTCGATGAATATATAAATAATAATGTATAATGAAGTTCAAAAATATGTGAGCATTTATATATATATATATATCAATATTGATAAAAAATTATACATTTTTATAATACTATATTTAATGAAAAATTATACGATATAATCATAACCAATATTTAAAAGTAAAACATAAAAATAATTTTATTTTATATAATTAAATTGAACTTGAGGTTTTTTTTTATAAATTAATATATTTATCAAAATCTAATTTTGAAGATATTTTGCAATTAATAATATAATTATATTATTAAATTTTAATGCTATTTCTGTTAAAAATTAAACATATCTATAATAATGAAAGTGAATAGGATGTCAATTTATCAAAACGTTTTACCGACTCGCATTCATAACATTATTATAATTTATGAACCGTATATTCTACTTAATACGAAATCATGATCGTCGTGCGCTACATTCGAACCGGGCGCGAAGCGTGCAAAACAAATATATATATATATATATATATATATACACAAATACAGCAAAAACATCTTTCAAGAAAGTATCGAAATAAAATCCTGGAAAAAGTCACCGACATTCTTAAAACGCATAAATATTATGTGCGCATATTAAAATATTCACAATTTGTTTCAGCATCTTGCGGGAATTCAGCGGCCTGAAAACGGGGCGGCCGAAGGCTGCCGACATATTTTCGTCGCCTCTCATATTTCGACCTGTACGTGTAAAAAGGTATGAAAAAAAATCATAAATATATATATATACATATTATAAAAAAAAAATTATATATACATATAAACAGACAAACTGACAAATTTTTGTAAAACTTCAGTGGTTTTTAAATTGATAAAAATCGATCTAAATAACGCTTATACTTCGACGACGTCATAAAAAGATTGTTTATATCTGTATTCATTTCATATAATCAATATTAACTTTTATATACTGTTAATTATATTTTATATATTTAATATGAAACATTAATATTTTGCTGCACTATAAATTTTTCATGCATACAAATAAATATTTTTACACTTAAAATTCATCCTTTTTTTACACAAATATATATATATATATATATATATATATATATATATATATATATTATATTCACTATTACAAAAAAATCATCATAAATATTCGACATTCAAAAAAAATATAGCACTCAAAATTTTAACACGAACACAAATCGTCATTATATCAAGAATGAATAAAATAAAAATTTCATCACATGAAACAAACTATCTCTTTTAAAATTGCTTAAATTTCAATGATTTGTGATGAAATGTCCAACGATGATTAATGACGAATCTCAAAAAAAAAAGTAAAAAAATAAATAAATAAAACGTCCGTTTTCTTTAATTATAGTTTTCTTTTTAAACTCGTTTTTTTTTCTCTGAAATGAAAGTTGCGAACAAAAATGAATTTTTGAATCATACTGTATAAAAACAAAACAGTGCCAAGATGCTCAAATTAAAGGTCAAGATCTGTCACACATTGTTCAAAATAAAAAAAATGTCATATTCATAGTTATTACATTAAAATATCTATATATTTTCTTGAAAATAGACAACATATTTAAAAGAATATTATTTTTTTCTGACTATTATAAATATAGTCATAAATTTAAATCATTAAACCGCAACATTTATTTTTGATGTTTAGTTAAAAAATATATATTATTTCATATTAAAAAAATAATCATTCGCCACTAGTAATAATACAAAGTTTTTTATTATTAAATAAATTTATTAAAAAAAATAATTATTTTTAAAATTGTTAATAGAAAATTAACGAATAAATTTAATAGAGCTTTTAATGACACAGTTTAATGACACATTTGGTATGACAATAAAAATACTATACTGATTTTATTAATAATCTACGTTTATTATTCGATAACAATCTAAAAATAATCTAATATACATTTATAGTGATTGCGATGTATTATTATTTTTTTACTTTGAATCCAATCCAAATATGCCATTGTAAATAGCAACGTTATATATTTTATTTATAAATATACAAAGGCTTTTAATTATCTTAATTAGTTGAATAAATAAAGCCTCGCTTTTTTTTTTCTCCTTTCACAAAACATTTACACGATAAAATTCTAGCACATACATACACACGTAATGAGAAAAAGCGTGGACGCATCAAAGGGATGGTTTTTCTTTGTTCCGTATAACGAATATGTAGAAGTCGATTCATTTCCGATCCCCTTTATTTTCCGCATGTCGTACATTTCCTCGGCGTCCATTTTCCGAACGAAGAGCGTCTCGGAAAATGCTGAACGGGAGGATGGGGGGAGGGATGAAAAGAGCGGTGATCGGGATGGAAAAGCGACCGTGAAAAAGAGAGAGAGAGAGAGAGAGAGGTTTTCGGCGACGACAAAGTGTTTGCAGCTTTTCCGCGGAAACAATGCGCGGAAAACTCGCCACATCAA
Organism: Leptonema lineaticorne; assembly: GCA_024500535.1. Lineage (NCBI taxonomy): Eukaryota > Metazoa > Arthropoda > Insecta > Trichoptera > Hydropsychidae > Leptonema > Leptonema lineaticorne. The sequence goes on along the minus strand of JANIJI010000014.1, from coordinate 9,693,807 downwards.
AAGGAAATAGTGAAAAACACACGACGAAGAAACTGCGAATGGAAAGCGGATATAAAAAAAAAATGCTAAATTTTATTCGAAGTTTTATCTAGAAGAAACTCGCGAGCTCTTTCAAAGATCAGGGATAACAAATCGAAATTTTTGAATTTTTTTTTTAGTTAAAAATAAAAGAAAAACTCTATATTTAAATATAAACATGATATATAAATATTATTAATTTTTATTAATTTGAAAATAAATTTTCTATAATTTCACTAAAAAAATAATAAAATAATTTTATTGTTTTATCTGTTTGAATTTAAAATATTTTGTTTAATAAATTAAAATAATAAAAAATATTATACTTTTATTAATTTAAGTAGAAAAATAATTTTGTTTTTTTATTTAAAAATTACAATTGAATTTATAGTAATATATAATTAAAAAGTATATATATATATATATATATATATATATATATATATATATATATATATATATACTCAATTTTCAATAGAAAACTATTAATTTCAATAAAATATCTTATACCATATATGAAGAATTCAAGACATAAAATATATAAAACATTTTTTAATTAAAAAATCTACAGATTATAGTATAAAAAATAATTAATTTTATTCTAAAAGTATATAAATAATTAATTTCGTATGATAAAATGTATAATAATTATTTATATTATTATATTTTCAGTTAAAAATTTTCCGCATCAACCCTGAAAATACGTATTATATGTGTCGATAGAGCTTACAGAGTGCATTTTGAACGTCATATTATATACTAGAATTTTCTTCTCTCTCTCGTTTTCTTTCGTCTTATATACTTCACCAACCACCCGTCGGTGAAGCAAAAGGGGGGGAAAAAAAAGGAAAAGTGTGTTACAAGCTGTCTGTTGAATTTTCCAACAAGTGTTCGCGAGCGCAGAAAACGCTATGAAAATTGTACGTCTCTGCGAAACTTTTTAGTGTCAACTTATATTCTTGGCGGAGTGGGGGGGGGTGGAGTTTGGTAAAAAATGAATAAATAAAATAAAGCTCGAATCAAACTACCCCTTCGGTATATTCGTCGTATTTTACATATCCGTGTTTTCACAGTTCGAAACACGAATATATCACAGATAGAAACATCTATATTAGATTATACTATCGGAAAATGCATGAAAATACTTCATAATTCATCATTTATATATATATATATATATGAATAATATGAATTATATTATTTTAAATAATAATCAATACGATATTTTTTACTTAATTATATGTAAAATTAAAAATCATTAACAATATTTCGAAAATTCTATAAAAATAAATTACTCGCAAAAATCGTTCACTCATTTCATTATAGTCAATTAATTCACTTTATCTACTTAAATTATATAAAAAAAAATATTTTTAAAATATTATATATATTTTTACTATTAAAATATATATCAAAATAAACATAATAATTAATTATTTATATAATATATGTATGTACGATGTTTATTCGTGCGTAAAATCGTCCAATATGCGCAGCATTAAAACGCAGTGGCGGCGCATAATTTTTAATATTTTTTATTTATTATTTTTTTTATTATTATTATTTTCGTCTGCTATTCGTTATATGTATATTTATAAATAATATATATTTTTTATTTATATATCGGTGTTTGGCGTTTGTCCACGATGTAAAGTGACCGTTTCGGCGCGTCCGGAACTGTTCTAGACGCATACCGATGAATCATTAACGGCAACGGTTAAAACGAATTATATCATTCCGAAATAGACGTATTGCACGTTTGAATAAGGGCACAAGTGCAAAAAAAAAAGTGCGTTTTCGAATCGTAAATATCCGATATCGCCGACGGAACGCTCAAAGTTCCGTTAAAACTGTGATTTTTCATTATATTATATATACACTTGTGTCGTTTTAGAAGAAAATAATTATTAAATTAAATTTATTATATACATATATATATATATAAATATAAAATTAAAAAATATTTTTATATATATAAAAAAAATGAGTTAAGATTCGTTATAGACCTAACGACTCGTTTTTTTTTTTTTAAATAATTTAATATTTACACGCGTATATAATAATGAAAAATATTATATTCTAATTATATTTAAAAATATGAAAAAAAAAATTCGCTTGCCAAAGAACACAAGTGCACATTTTCAACGATGCGGATTAAAACTTTGTAATTAAATTTTAGTATCGAAATCGTCGCCTGGACGTTCGCCGGTTTTGAATAACAATGAGAACAGAGTGTTTCTCAAATATGCCTCTGTCTAGTATTAAATTGAAACAACCACGGACAGCTATTTGAGAACTTATAACTTTATGTGAAATATTTCGATGGCGCGTTCAAATGGCGCAAATATTTCGTGTTCACGTTAACCGAAATAGATATTAAATGAAATATTATTTTATATTTAAAAAATAATTATTATTATATAAAAAGATTAAAAAATATATATATAATGCTAAAAATATATAAATGTAATAAAAGTATATTATAAAAGAAATGATTTATACTACTTGTATATTATATTTCTTTAGTATAATATATTCATATTATATTTTTTCAATTCAATCTTTTTTAATATAATTTTACACCTTTCAATCTATAGAAATGATATATTAATATTTAATTTTAAATTAATATTTATATTCGCCTAATAAATTATATATTAAAAATTATCAGATAAATTTTTATACATAATATTGCAAATAATATTTTTCAAATATAAAAAAAAAATAAAAATACTTAAAAATTAATATCATTTATATGCATTTTATTTTTACAATTGAACAATAAAATCGTACATAAATTTTAATAAAAAAAATATTAATCTTTATTAAAACGATTATCGTAAATCATTACGAATCTATTTTTAAAACAATATATATTATATAATCGCGAAAATGAACGCAAAATATTTTGCACACAAATTCGTTTGATTTACACACGGACAGCTGTACTTCGTCATCACAATAATCATTATTTACAGCTGAAATTATTCAACGCGGATATTCTGTGAAAATAAAAAACATAAACATAAAATTAATATAAAGATAAACATTCGCGCGCTGAAAAAAAAAATCGTTGTCATATAAAACAGAAATGCGCTGAAAATAAAACATCGCACAAAAAAAAATATTACATCATATATAAACATCGACATGAATGAAAAAATAGGTTAGATTTAGATATTTTTTTCAGCATAATAAGCTTATATATTAGATATTCAAATCAGGTATGTCAAACGTTGAAAATGATATATATATATATATATATATATATATATATATATATATATATATATATATATATATATATATTTACTGTTTAGTCGGCGTTACGCGCACACAAACAGACAGACGCACTTGCAGATATTGTTCGCAATATAACCTATTTATTTATTTGGAATATAAAAGGAATATTGTATGTATAATATAAAGAATAATGTATGCATTGTTTTGTATTGTTAGTTTATATAGTAATGTATATAAATATAATATTTTCTTATATGTTTTTATTCATCGTTATTTAAAATTATTGTATTTTATAGAATTTATAAATATTTGTTATTTTTATAATAATATATTCAATTTTGAAGTATATTTATAATAAATATTTTAAAGACCAATATCGAGAAACGCTAATGAATTATGAATATATCCATGATTCAAAAAAAAAAATTTTTAATTTAATAAATTATGAATATTTATCATTTTTATAGTTTTATATAAATGTGATATTTTTAAAATAAAAATAATATTAATATATAAAAAATTCAAAATATAACAATTAATGTTTATTTTACATACTAAAGCAATTTAACAATATTCATCATTAAAATTTTCAATATTTTTAAATATCATTAATTTTAATTATACAGTTTGATTTATTTTTTTTATTAATATATATATCAAAATTAACATTTATATATCTTAAAAACAATTTATTTATCATAAATTCTTTAAACTATTATAATTAACTCAACATTCATATTTCAAATTTAAAAATAATTAATTTTCCCACATAAATGACAACTATATTTCTAATATTATATATTATACATATAAAAATTTAATTATTTACAATCACTAAAATCATTTAAAAATTTTACTACCCCCTTATTTCTAATCAGCATCCCTCGAAATTCACTAAAAATTACTATCACCTTATATATTTATATATACGCGTATATATATATACAGACAACCTTATCAATTTGATCTTGGACCTTTTAAATTAAATAACAAACACGCACACACACACATCTACACAATAGAATACTGAAAATCGTATATACAATATAATATCGAAACCTATATCGATTATTTCCTTCGCCAATGTGAATTTTTATCGTACGACAAAAACGCTAGGTTCAAATTTTAACTCGTTCTCATCGGGACGAAAATGTGAACCTTGTTCCCCGTGTAAAATTATTGCGGTCCGAAAACACTGTTTGATATCGTCCAATTAATGCAGACTTTGTGTAACTTTGCACTAAATGTGTGTTTAATAAACCGAGAGTCGTGTAATTTGTTTCGAAAGACAAACAACTTACTTTAATATAAATGCGCCTTCGTCATATTTCGCACACATCCTGTATATAAATATATATATATATATATATATATATATATATATATATATATATATATATATAATATGCATAATTAGTACGCGAGAGTTGTGGAAGAACTCTTCAACTTTTCATTTTGTGGAAAATTCTATTTGATTCCCGGATGTTTTAATTAAAATAATTCACTGTTTTTCTTCAATACATGTTTATTTTACTAACAAATTTATTTTTTCAAAATATTTTTCACTTATATAATAATATTGAAACTAATAATTTTAATATATATATATATATATAATAGTTATCGCATTTGTTTAGTATTAATGTGCCCAAATTTTATTATTTTTTTTATTTAATAGAATCTGATACTTATATAATTAATTAAAAGACATTTTTGTTTGAAGTTTTTAAATTTTATTTTATTTTTTGAGTGATTTCATTGTGTCCTTCTGTTTAATAAATAATATTTCATTGTGACATCCTTTTTATTATAACAAAAATAATTTTGTTCTTCTCTTTGTAAATTTTCATATTTGATCAATTCTAAAAATTCATAAAAAAAAAACCTCATAAAAATGTAATTCGTTTTTATTATACATTACACGTTTAAATTTCAAAAATTTTGTTGATATACGAAAAAAAAATTTTTTTTTTTATTCTATTAAATATATATTATATAATAGTTTTAAAAAAAAAAACTAAAACTGTCAATAATTCCGACGTAGAATTAAAAAAATATAGTCGCGTCGAAAAATAAATTCATAATGCATAATTTTACAAAACAGTAATCGCATCCATTTATTTTCAGCAAACGTTTTACAAATTCATGCGCGATTTATTATATTTATATTTTTAACATAAATAAGAACGAAAATTGTAGTGAAATGTCAATTTTTTTTCAGCGAAATGATGATAAATTTAACAGTTCAATTCGTAAAAAACATTAATCAAAATTTTACGTCACCCTTTCACTATAAAATATTAATCTTATATATATATATATATATATATATATATATATATATATATATATATATATATATATATATATATATATATATATATCACTATAGAATTTAGATTCGTTTATTTCTATATATTAGTTAAAAATAAATAATTTACAATAAACAGTCAATTAAGTATGATATATTAAATAAAATATTTTTTATTCAATATATATATATATATATATATATATATATGTATGTATTTAGTTGTAATATTTTTAACTATTTATAATTATGTTACATGTAAAATACATTTCATTACTGAAAGATGTCGTAGAAAATATACGATTTCTTTGCCAATTTCTATTTCAATTACTTCAAAAGAGATTTGTGAGCCAATAATATATTATTTACCGGTCTCACCTGTATATTAGAGAAAATGCAAGCATTTATATATGTTACGGACAATTCATATATTTTAAAATAATTATATAATTTGAAACGTGCGACAAAATTATTTCATTATATAATGTATCAAATTTAAATCAGATTTCTATTTTTTTTTCTTATTTTATACGATTTATTAAATTTTTAATATTATTAATATATATATTAAGTTGAATATAAAATCAATATAAAAAATTTTGTACGATTTTTTCATTACAATAATTTTGATTTTTTTTAATTTAATATACAAAATCTAACAATATTTTTTTATACTGATAATGTTTTAATAAAGTTTTTAAAATATACGCATAAAATAAAATATTAAATATATTTTTATTATGCGATAAATATAAATCACATTTATTTTTATTGATTTCTTTATAACATCAGTTAAAAATTACTATATTATAATAATATATTTTTAATATTATTACAAATTATCTCATTGTGATAAAAATTTGGTTTAAAAAAAAATTAAATTAATCATAAATTTTAATTATAGTCTTCAAAAAATATATATAACATAATATTATTATTTATTTAAATGAATTTAATATTTATTATATTAATTTTATTATAAATTATATATAATTGTGTAACAACTCTGCGCCTAGGACTATTTTAATTTATTAATTTTTATATAAAAATATTTTAATATCAGTTATATACGAAAATTTTAAAAATATTTAAAGATAAAAATTTATATAAAAATAATTTTCATCACAGAATAAAAATCGTTAGTTTTCTATATATTCATCCCGCAGAATAAATTGGATTGTATTTCTATTATACAACGCGCACGACATACGTATAAAAATATTCGATTTATATCAAAATAGACTTTTTTCAGCGCACATTCGAAATACTTTCTTCCGAAAATAAAATAAAATAAAAAAAGGGATGAAAAAATAAAATAAAATAAAATAGAATTCGAGCTCATTTTTTCTGATTAAATCGACGTACATTCTTACGTGCAGCGTATCCCGTTTCAAATTAACTTCGTTCTCCTAAACCGCCCTCCCCCCCAATATGTGTGTATGTAATAATGATGTCATTTCTGAGAAAAAGACTCTCATATTTAAAAATGAATAATATATAATTATAAATAATTTATAAAAAAATTGTGAGACATTTTTGTATATATATATATATATATATATATATATATATATATATATATATATATATATATATATATTAATATGAATAATCATTTAATTTGCTAATAATTATTATTTTTTTTAATATAAAATATACTATGTAGAAAGATTGTGCGTTGAGTGAGTGACTCGATTATAATAAAAAAAATAATAATCTTGGCCTAGAAACACACTTTTAACGTTGATTTATTTTTTATATATTATAAAAAAATGTGAAGAATCTTATTCACTATTTTTTTCATTCATAATCGTTAGAAAAAATTGGCAGATTTATATATTTTTAATGTGAATTAATTCAAAATATTTTCTTTTGACTTATTATTTATAAATATATTAAATTTTATACTTAAATTAATTTTTCGGATGTCATTGTGATTAATTAAATTCACGCTCAAAATTATAACGTAAAAAAATATTGTGTTTTTTTTTTCATTGATATAATCATTAATGCATAATGAATACGATCTTTTTCGAAGTAAAATAATTAAATTTGATTGCACAATAAATCAATTATAAATAAAACCGATTGCAATCGTCAATTTCACACTCGGAATAAAATCGAATTATCGGTCACAGCTTCAATTAGCAAAATTGACTTTGTACTAACAAATTGACGCGTAATGCCGCAACTATAAAAAAAAGTTATTTTTCAAAAAAAAAAAAAATACATATATATATATATATATATATACATATATATTAATTTTATTTTATTCTATATTTTTTATTCTATCCGCTTGCGCTATTTTGAACTCGAATTCTGCGAACCGCTGCCAAAATTCGTTTTAAAATCTCGGTTCGCCGATTGCAAAATTCGTTTATTAATTACAAAACCAAAAAAAAAAAAACCAAAAAATGCATCGAAAATAAAATGAAATTGTTCGATTTATGTTTGATCGATTTTTCATTCAATTAAACCGCATTTATGTATATATATATATATATATTTCGAAATGTCGATTGATAATTCATAAATTGTTGAATGCATATTTCATATATTATTACCAAAAAAATACAATCAACAATTATATATCAATTATTCGAATTTAATTAATGGAAGAAAAATGCATCATTATCTAATTATCAATTAATATTAATCACTTTTTATGAGAATAGTAAGATCTAAAAATTGGCTAAATGTACCAAAAAAAAAATGCAATTTTCCATTTAAAAATATATCAGAACGGCAATAATTGCAATGTAATTACGCAGCAGAAATTACTATACTTAACAAAAATTATGGCCGTATTAATCAAAGCGACACAAGACATTGTAATTAAGAAACATGTTGCTAATTCCATTAAAACATTTATCTCGCTTTATGAAATATTTACTATAATTACGTTTTTCAAAACGTAATTCACAACCCTTATTTGATTTTTTACGCTTATTCTGATTATTATTATTTTTTTAATTAAATTTATTGATGTTAATTTATATATATTTTTATTCGACATTTTATATATAATATTTTTTTTACATATAAAAAAAATATTTATAATTATTTTCATATATAATTGAAATTATGAATATATATATATATATATATATATATATATATATATATATATATATATATATATATATATATATATATATATATATATATATATATATATATATATAACAATCGATCACTTTTTAGTATATTTATTAAGAAAATATTTATATTTATAAATCATTTTCCAATAAAATTATCTGAATTAATATCGAAATCGTAATTGAATCGTGACACATTTATTGCCGTTCAGATTAAACACACACACACATAAATAAACCGTTGAAAATGAATGAAAATTTTCCAGAGCTTTTCCTCTTATTCTCGTAACGGGGTCGCGTCAATAAATCTCCGATAAAAAAGCGCTAAAAATAATTTAAAAAAAAAATAGGGGGCGATATTACAAATATATATATATATATATATATATATATATATATATATATATATATATATAAACGCTGATTCATTTCGAATAATTAATTTATTATCACATTTTCATTGCAATAGTTTATACAGTGTGATGAAAAAAAATAAAATTCAGATAAAAAAAAAATGTTATAAATTATTATGATATATTTCGTGTTGTATAGTCGTTGAAGGCAATATTCATAAATTTCGACAGAACGTTAAATATCGCATTAGGGTTTTAATGTGCATGAATTTAAGTATTATTTAGCATTTTGATGTTATTCATGCACGCGCACCTGTTGTTTCTATCGTTTATTATATATATATATATATATATATATATATATATATATATATATATATATATATATATATATATATATATATATATATATATATATATATATATATATATATATATATAAACTTTAATAAATATAAATACGTTTATATTTATAATAAAACGTATATTTTTTTCGTCGTGTGAATGATGCTTATTTTCGCTATTTTATTAAAGAGAAAAAAAATAGTTGGCATTGCAACCCCTTCAAAGGTGCCTTGACCGAGCTTTAGAAAATGTCAACTCAGCATTTTTTTTTTCATATAATGAGTCAAACAGTTTATTTTTGATTCAATTTAATATATTTAATAATGTTAAAAAATATTTTAATTATATATAGTAAATTAAAAATTTTCAATATATACTTGTATTAAAAAAATATCTCTTAAGATTATTAAAAAAAACATTGCTTCAAAAAAATAATATTTTTTATTCTGATTTATTTAATAATAATTATTTAAATTTTTGTTATTTATTTATACTAATAATATATATATTTTTCGCTAAATTTTTTGATAATATAATTTCGATTAAAAAACAATATTTAGTACGTATTTAATATATTTTATTAAAAATATAATTATTTTCCGAATATAAATTTTACTAATCAATTTCATTGTAATTAATATTGAATCATATCAAGATAAATATTATACATAAATTATTTAAAATTAAATATTTAAATTTATACACTTATAAATCGAAATAATAGATCGTTAACTATTTATTTAAAATATTTTTAATGAATAATTTTAAATATATCTATTATTCCATAAAAATAATTCACAATTTAATCATTATTATATTCAATTATCATATATAAAAATATCAAAATGTACAAAATAAATTAATTTATTAAATTATAATAATATAGTAAAACCGTAAACTTATATATGAGACATATAATAAAATATCGAGCTCGACTTTCGCCTTACGCTTTTTATTCAATTATATCGGTTATATTCTCACCATCTTTTATCCATATATATAATACAAAATACTTACATAAATTATAATATACGCCCTTAAGAGCGCACGTGTATTAACTCGAGTTAAGCAGCTTATCTAAAATTCATTCCGAGATTAAGTAAACCGTTTCGTTCATCGTTTCGCATGCAAAATCGCAAAATATATTTTCATAGTTTTTTTTTCTATAATATATATTTTATATAGATTTTTTTTATGGTCGAATTATATTATTAACTAAACGGTTGCTGTTTGATTTTTTTTTTTTTTTTGTAATTCATATTTATACAGTGCAAATCTTACAAATTAAGACATATTTCGCGTGGTCGTTTCGATAAATTTTCACGAAATATTTCGTAAAAATTCTTTCTAGAAACGCCCACGTTTATATTTCGGATGATATAGAAGAAAAAAATAGATTTTTTTTTCTCTCTTTTTTTTTCTTATGCCACTACGCGAATATCTTTCGTGACTAAGTTCGTTTTATTTTAGAAAAATTCTCTGGATATTTCGGATTGTCGTTAAAAGACTGAGACGTTTAATGGAAATTTTTCCAGTGAAAAACGTCTGCATTTGACTACTATTATCACATCAAAGGCTAGCATTCGATTTAATAATGCAAAAAAAAATATTACGAAAAATATTATTTTAAAAAGATTTATGCTCACTTTTTACAAAATTATGATCATATTATTAAAATATTTTTGTAATGAATATTTTCAATATTATAATTAAATTTATTAGTCGTTATTATATGATAAAATGTCAAAGTATTTTATTTTGTATCATAAATTGAATTCTTAATACAATATTTTATATAAATAAATCATAATTATAAACCGATAAACTAACTGAAAATAAATTATTCAAAGACTCGTATTACCTGATTCAGATTATTTTAAAAATATTTATATTGATTTTTTTCCAATTTATTCACATATCTAATTAAAGAAATAATAATAAAAAGGAAAAAAAATTATATATATATATATATATATATATATATATATATATGTGTGTAATGGAAAAAAAAGTTTTATGTATTTAATTAAATTTAAAATTAGTCATCATTTCACAGACATATACCGTGTATATTCTAAAACAATTTACACTGGTATGTTACAAAGACAAATCCGTTCTCCAATTAAATTCGAATTTTGTCCGCTGTACAAGACATGCATATAATTACGTTTCGATATATATATATATATATATATATATATATATACAGGGTGGTGAGAAATTTTCGCAAAAGCACACGAAATTACGCCGAAGCATAGTTGGAATAGCGAAATTTACAATAGATGTCAATGAAGGAAAATTAACATCACTTGACAAACTGTAACAACGCGCACTTAAACCCTATGGACTGAGAAACGTTCGCACGTCGCCAATTGCACTTTGTTAACACTTCTGAAACACTCGACACTTCTAAATATAATTTTAGCTAAAATATATTAATATATATATATATATATATATATATATATATATATATATATATATATATATATATATATATATATTTATTAGATAGTTTTAATTATAATATAATTTAATTTATTTTATATTGTATATTCGTTTTTATTATAAGATTTTTCAATGTTTTCTACGAATACTATTATTATAAAAATTTAACAGTATATATATATATATATATTTATATTTATAACGGTGAATTGTAAAGAAAAATTTTACTCACATTTTGTTACAAAAGTATAATAATTCTTATTGAAATATTTACTATTCTTGACCAGAATAATATTTTTTTTAATATCTGAAAAAAAATTGTTTAATTTTCTTTAAAGTAAAATACAATGGAATATTTTTCAATTTTTCTTCATACAAAACAATAACATTTTCTTTATGAAAAATATTTGTATAATATAATTAAAATATAAGTTCAAGTTTTAATTAAAATCAATTATGATTATATTTTTCTGTTATAATTAAAAAAATATGATATTTATAAATTAATTCAAAAAAAATATATTAATGAACCCTAGAATATTATTAAACAACTATCAATTTTATTACTGTCATAATATATGTTCTATTAAAAGACTATTTCAATGATAAAAAAATCTATTAATTTAATATCATATTTAAGTATAAAATATTTTTTTTATTAAATCTACTTACAACATATTAAAAATTTTCAAGCTATATTTAAAAATAATAAAACAAAATTTTTTCACGCGAATTTTCGAAGGGGGAGGGGCGTGAATTTTTTTCGCATAATACATTTTATCGTTATTAATGAGATTGGTTTAGGAATTTTATGTCGTAATAATAATAAAAAAATAACCCCCTCGTTATAAACGACTATTTTATATCGACAATCGAAAGCCAATAATAACTTTCAACATCTGAAACGAGACTTGAAATATATATATATATATATATATATATATATATATATATATATATATAAATATATATACATATATATAAAAGTATAATAAAAAAATACGCACAGTAATAAAGGCAACTTTTTTATTATTATTATAAAATATTTTAAAACTTACAATTATATGAAGGCTTTAAAAAATTGTGACACTTCGTCAATTCGTGTCGATATCGTCGTTTTCTTTTTTACATCTTTATCTCATTTTTCGCGTCGTAAAAGTTATAATTGTGTCGAAATGTCTGTGAATTATATCACACTTGCATTTCTATTGTAACTTATATTTTTTATATATGGAATATAATGTATATATTTATATATATAAAAAAAAAACTTTATTTAATGATGAAAATTTGACGGGTTTTTTTTATGTGAAAATATATTGTAACATATTCGAGATTTTTTTTTTATAAACTTTTTCATAACAAGATTTGTTAGATGTTGGAAATTTTAACGTATCAATCATATTTTATCGTTTTTATTCGCGTTTTTCATCTTCGAATGTGTCTATATTTGAAAAGTTGTTATCCACAATAAAAATCATTGGTTCTTTGAACCTTATAGATCTAAATATTTTATATTTTTGTTACAAAAAATATGATGTATAATTATTTTTTTTAATGAATATAAACTCATATAATATAAAACTTGGAATATACTAAATATAACATATTATTAAAATTATACAAAATATTACGATTAAAAATCAAATCAAATTGACAAAAAAAATATATATATAAGACTTTATACATATATTTTTATGTCTCGTTTTAAAATTTTATCATATTAATATATAAAAAAGTTATATTCAAAGCATAAAAATATGATTTTATATGTACAATATACTATAAAAAAGAAATAAATATTTAATTTAAATAAATATTTTTTTTATATAATTTTAATTAAACCTTTGCAACTCGATTTAGATTGAAAAAAATAATTCATAATATAAATTAAAAAATGTTAATTACGATCTAATTAACAACATAAGGCGTTGTAAACCGCAACTTTATTAACCGGAACTACAAACAAATTTAAAAAATCTTAATTTATTTTTATGTATTAATTTTATATATGTTATCAAAAACAGTACAACATCTTGACGGGCCTCAAATTTTTGTATTGACGGGTCGCGTGCGGCCCGCGAGTTTCGTGTTTAACACGCCTGACCTTATAAATGGCACAATAAGTGGAATGAAAAACGAAATCTAGAGTCAATTACATCAAAAGTCATCGCAATATAATCTCTTCTAACGGATTACATTCGAAATCGTTTTCGAATAGAAAATCCATTTTCCGCGGCGAAATTAGAGATGGTCCACGGTTTTTGAATTTATGGATATTTCGGATGAAATTTATATAGCCTTTATAAATTTTCATTAGTCCACGCGAAGAAAGCCAAAATAAACCGAAGCGAAAGTGATTAATCGCCGATTCGAAGCCTACTTTAAAGAATGATTTGCAATTGTATCAAAACCAGTACAGTATTTAAATCGTATAATTATCACAAAAATATATATAAAAAAATAATTTTATAAAGATAAACGTATATATTATATCGAAAACGCTATTTTTATATATTATATAAATATAAATAATAGTGAATATATTCAGTTTGGTTTTAAATATTTTATTATTAAATTTATTCTCACAATATATTTCTCTATAATATTAAAGTTAAAAGACCCATTAAAAATAATGATATATGCAATGACACCTTCGATTCTATATTTAGTCTTCAAAATCGTTCTTCTACATGAAAACTTTTTATCGAAGAATGCGTCGGTAAATCTGAAAGTCGTTTATTAAAAAAAAAAAAAAAAAAGAAAACCTTTATCTCTTTTCGTGGATAAGAAAATCGACTCTAACTCTCACCCTCTAATAATTTATCCATTTTCTTTTTTCCTCATGCCATTTCGTACTGAGCAGATTAACCGACCGCCTTGCCCCGAAGGGTAGCATTGCGAACTTAATCATTGCGGAAAATTCTTCTCGTACAATTTTCACGGAAAATTCCATAGATTCGTCGGTCTTATCGAAACGAATTAAATCGCATAAAAAATGAATAGCTACATTTTTTTTCATATAATATTTATTTTCAGTTTAGTTTTGAATATATATATATATATATATATATATATATATATATATATATATAAGTACGTGTTTTTGTCGGAAAATGGATAGTTTTCATTTAGATGAACACATCCAATGTTATTACTTGGAAAATTGCATCGAAAAACCCGTGGAAATTACAGTGCATTAGATACTTTTCCTTGCAATTGTAATCGATTATTTGAACATTTATAGCAGTTTATTTATAAAATTTATTAACCTTTCGTACTAGAAACGTTTTAAACATTTTTTTTTTATTTTAAATTATTATACAAAAAAATATAATGTATGCTTTTTTATTTTAACATTTTATATACCTCTGCTGTTTAATGGTTTTATATAGAATATATAAAATTATTGAACAAATTTGTAAATCCAAAGAAAAAAAAAACTGTTTTCGTCACCATTTCAAAAATTTCTTAAATACATTATATCGAAATATACTGATTTAAATAATTGTTTATCAATACGTATTTATAAGGATTAATTTGAACTAAAACAAAAAGATATTCAATTTTAACATCAAAAATGCAATCTGATTTGTAATTACGTAGTTGTGGACTAATTTATAATAATAAATTTAAAAGTGTCATTTTATAATTAAACGTTAAACGTTGTGTTTAACGTTTATATATATATATATATATATATAATTAAAATGATAAATAAATATAAAGTGAATTGCCGAATGTAACCGATGTTAATTAAAACGTAATTACGTAAGATTTTACAATCATTTCGTTTTACGAAAGTCCCATAAAAGTGTGCACGAACTCGTATGGACGATTTCGTCCACCGTTTCGGAGAGCTTTTCCTTTTTGCGGTTCAAAGGATTAAATTCGTGTCGTCTCGCCGAAAGGACACGAAATGACACGCAATCGTACACAATTAATTGCCGGGACAAACAAGACGACGACCGCCCATTCCCCGGCGGCGAACGTGTTAAAACGTCGAGCCGTTAAAGCGTTTTAACGGCTCACGGCTCGGTCTCGAACGTTTACTCGCGCGCAATTAACGCTAAAAGTCTAGAACTTTGAGCTTTTTTTTCCTATCTTTTTGTTTTTTTTTCTCTTTCACTACGTCTGCTCTGTGAGTTTTTTTTCTTTTTTTTAAAAAAAAACGACCGATTTTAAAAGCTCACATATAAAATTCAAAATATATAAATGAAAAAATAATAAAATTATCATTTAAAATATTAATAAACGATATTATATATATATATATAGATTTAAAATCCTGATAGAACAATTATTTTACAGTATAACATTTTTTTTTTTTCATAAAAATATAAAATTTTCTTAATGAAAACGTTATGAACAATAGAAAACACTATGTATGTTTAAGATCTAAATTAATATACATCCTCTGTAAAATAAACCACCGCCTTGTAACGAGAATATCATGACTTGGTGAATTAATAGAGGCAAAGATCGTGTTGAAGAAGCCAACTATGCAACGTCAAGCATTCTCAGCCGAAGAATTAAGCAAGTATGCAAAGCTTGCATTTAAGTGGAATACGAGCTTAATATGATTTTAATTTTTAACTTTTTATAAATAGAATTATTTATAATAAATATTATTTGACGTTTTTTTTTAAATTTGTTCAAAATTATATATATATATATATATATATATATATATATTAGAACGATATTCAGATTTTTCTTTATGTATTGATTATTGATTACTGTATATGTTTATTATATTGTATATGATGATTACAATACAATTATGTGAATCTAATAATGTACAAAAGGATTAAGTGTACGGTTGTTACAAATAGATAAAGTCGAATTTCAATATAAAAATATTCGATTTTATACGGATTTTTCGCTTTTTATTATGCATACGTTACAAACTCCTAAACAATTCAAGGGATGAAAAACTTTTTCCCGACATATAAATATATATTTTTACAAGGGTTTGAATGGATATAGAGCGGGAATCGTTCTCGTGTCGCGAATTTATTATTGCGTTACGTTTTCAATGCGTCCCGAATAATATATTTCGAATTAAAATGTATGTAAAAAAAAAAAAGAAAAATCCCCGGGAAAACTTTTATGATTGCGGTCACATTGTGTCATTCCGTAACCCGCCCCTATCTTCTCATCCCCTGTAGAGCCTCGGTTTAGGATCTTTCTTTTTGATATAATTTTTTTACATTGTACTTTTTTTTTTTTTTTGAAGGTAATACTGCGAACGTAAAAAAGTTTGAGTCACCTCGACTGCCAACTTCGCGCGAACGACGAGCGGAAAATTCGGGAAAATCGCTCTTTTTTTACGAGAAAATTTTATTTTTATTTTTATCATTCCTATTTGCCGGTTGATAATTTAATTTTTAACGGATTTTCATCTTTATTATTTCGTGAATATGCATTTTTTAAAATTCATTTCATCTTATTCTGCTTTATTTTCTTTCTATTATCTCATATATTATATATTTTTAACAGAAAAATTAATATTTTTAATATTGAAAAATCCTAATTAACATCATATTTATATTTAAATATATTTTTAATTTTTATTATATATGTTACAAAAATATATACCTCATAAAAATTTTATTTATATTCATATAAATATATAAACATACAAATAAATTCAAACAATATCTAATAAAAGATATAAAAATCATGTACTATAAAATAAATTTAGCAATAGAACTAAAATCAGTGGTCTTCAAACTGTGTCTCTCTATTATATAATATTACAAATAATATAATAATATTTGAATATTGTTAAAATGCGTAACTCGCACACAAACAGACATATAAATAGACATTATATATTAATAGCGATTTTTCTTAACGGTTGTGTCGAATTAAATCTACGCACTTTAATTAAATAATAGAGCGTCTTATTACAAGTATTGACTGATCCCAATTATCGTACCTGCGATTAAATTAATTAGAATGGGTAATTCGAAACTTTATTATTTCGACGGCCGCGAAACGAGGCGGATTGAAACACTAGGGAAAATGGGGAAGGAAAGGTTAGGGGGGGGGTTCGGAAAATTGTTCGTGGAAAATTGGCGCGGTCGCTCGTTGTCGGGAAGAAAAGCAGTTTTCTCGGCTTATTAACGTGATAATATACAATTACACGATACCGGATAATTTCGCAATGCCATTTGGAAAAATTTTAATGTCCACATATATACAGTATATATATATATATATATATATATATATATATATATATATATATATAAGTTTTTTTTAAGGATTAATTCGAATTACTCAATCTGATGATGTGTTCCGTTTATAAATATTTTATTCGAAATAATTTCAATTCTTTGAAATATACGCACACATAAGTATGTACATTTTTTTAAATATAATTATGAGTATTTTTTAATCAATAAAATATGTAAATTTTGTGCATTTTAAATATCAGTTTTTTTTAATTATTCATATAAAAAAATATCAATAGTTTTCTATATAATAAATATTATTGTAGGTTATATTAATTAAATTTAATTATTATATAAAAATTATAAAAAAATTATCACGAAAAATAATAAATATATTTTTTTAACATAGATATTTTCAATCATATTTTTAAGAAATTTATTTGTATTATAAGATATGCCAAAAATCTTTTAGATCTTTAGATCCAATAAAAGACCCAATAGAATAAAATGTCATAAAAAATGTGAAAAATGATTAAAATTACATTATTGAAATTATTACAATAAAATATATAAATTCTTCAATAATAATTTTAAATATAGAAAAATTATCCGACGACTATTACCCAATCACCCCCACTCGTGAACCCTTTGACGGATGCCTGCGATTCTCACACTTTGAGAAACCGTGATTTATGCAAAAGTCGCCGAAATTAAATCAAAGCACAGGGGGGAGGGGAAGTGGAGTAGAAAGAGGGGGGGGGAATTGAACCAACTGAAACAATGGCCGAGAAGCCGTCACATCTGAAAGCGCCAACAGCTGAAACGAAATTAAACGCGCGAATTTCGAGAAAACTTTCAGAAAAGCTCTGCCCCTCCCTTCCCCCCACCCCCACCCTCCTCCTTACCCCGCACAATATAATCAAAGGAATTTTTGAAACGAGACGTGGGGGGGAGGTTGGATTTCGGGTTTCGCGATCGCGACGTAATAATTTTAACTGCTTTCGAAATTATATATGCTTAATAAAATTTAATATACTCGAAAAGTGAGGCTTCCCCGGTCGTTATCTTAATTAAGGTTATTTTATGCGAACTTGATATTATTTTCCACGGTCTGTGTGCGTATGGCCCGAGTCGCGGCTGCGAGACGTACTTTATTCTCCCTGCACGGCGATAATAATAATAATAATAATAATAATGATTCCGTGGATTAATTTTAAAATTCTGTAACTTGTTCAGATGTTTTGTTTTATTATATATATATATATATATATATATATATATATATATATATATATATATATATATATATATATATATATATATATATATAAATATATATATATATATATATATATATATATATACCATATATATTTTTTTATAATATTACATTCTTCATTTTATTTTTATATATAAAAAATAATAATATTTAAATTTTATTCTGTAGAATATATATTAAACTTGTGCAAAAATGTCGATTCGCTGTATATTAAAAATTCAGTAGTTGAAGTAAGTAGGCTTAGTTGAAGTGCAGAAACAATCAGGATGTTACTGAATAGTTCAACGGTTCAGTAGTTTGCATTATAGATGTCTCTGACTTCCGTTTACATGTGAATATTTGAGAAACGTAAGATTTAAAATGAAAAAAAAAGTCGTATAACGTCAACCGTTATAAAACCTCTGAATTTATTACAAATTTTAAAAGATAATTCTTTAATATTTTTTTATTTTTTTTTATCAATTAAATATTGAAAATTTTTCAATAAAAAAAACAATAGAATAATGTTTTTTTATTGATTTTTTGAAAGATTATTCATTTGTTATAGTTTCTAAAAAATAATAAGTGTAAATCTGCTGCATAATTTATATAAATATATTTATATCTTTTTCATATAATAGATAATAAATATTTTACACACACGCACACACACACACACACACACACACACACACACACACACACATACACACACATACACATTCACATATATATATATATATTTATATATATATATATATATATATATATATATATATATATATATATATATATATATATATAAGAAGTAAAAAAATAATCAACCCAATAAAAATCGACAATTAATAACTATTTTATTAATTTGCAATATTATTTTAAATTACACAAAATTTCAATGTAAATTAATTTACTAGCGTAGCAATTAATATCTCGTTTCTTAGTCGCAGTCGAGATTGTATTCTGTTACAAGGCGCACACGCACTCACACACAAAATAATACAATATTATATTATATATATATATATATATATATATATTTATAACGTAATTTAATTATGTTACTGTACGTGTTTCAGAAAACCAAGGTCTGAAAGGTCTTGTAGAAGGGGGCCCGGCGGGGCCCCGGGGCTCAGGGGGGCATAGCACCTCCATCACTCCGTAATCAACTCCATCTTTACATCTTTTCAAGTAAGTATTATATTAATAATATTAAATTATTATTATTATTCGTGCATTCATCGTTAATACACACGTGTATATAATATTACTGGTAATTTTCCAACTGAATTTCTCGACCTTTTCATTATAATACTACTTTTTTCTCTCTCATATATATATATATATATATATATATATATATATATATAATATATATATATATATATATATATATATATATATATATATATATAAAAGCGAAGCTAGACTAGAATAAATTAGCATGAATTATTTGAGAAACCAATGTAATAATACTGCTATTGTATTTAGTGTTTAAGAGTGTTCTAATCTTGACCGCTGTATTGTTGTATTATTATCAAGAATAATTTTGTAAAATATCGTTCTAATTATCAACTGCATATAGCTATATTAAAAATATGTATTTATTAAAAATTGTGATATTTCAATTTTTTAATATTATTTTTATTAAAATTTCTATGATATAAAACAATATTTTATAAAATAATACACTTATATATTGAATAGGAAATCAATAATTGAAATTGATCTATATCATTATTCAGGACCTTAATAACATAGTTAGATACAAAATTATTAGAATACAATAATTAAATGTTAATTGAAACATTCTAATGAATATTCAATGATTATTAAAAATCATATATTATAATATTTTGTCGAAAATGGATTTAATTCTAAATTATCGGATCTAATATGCCATTTTTAGATATAAATGAATGAAAATGTATGTGTGTGTTCATAGGGAAGGAAAGGGATGAGGGGTGTAGTGGGCTTAATTATAGTTCATTTACGGTGAACATTTAACGTTAAAGTTTATTACAGTCCTTTGTAAATGAACTTTAATGTCTTTACCGCGTCGTATGTACGCGAAATGTACACATAATGCTAAATTTTAACTCGCTTTGATCCAATTCATTTTTGTGACAATCCACTGGCCATTGTGCTGTGCTAAGTATTAAAAGCGTTTATATAATAATAATAATAATAATAATAATATAATGCTTGTGCTAATATGGCTATTTTCAGATAATAGCCAAATGTGTAATATGTACTGATTTTTACAATGCAATGATGGTTATTTGTTTTTTTAGTACAAATTACATACTATTTCTCAATGTATATATATTTAATAAAAAAATAATTAGTTACAAATTTTATATATAAATTTTAGTATGGATAAATTGTGTATTAGAATTTATCAATATAATTTAATATAATAAAAACTTAGATAACTTTATTTTATATTATAAATACTATATATGTATGTATAGATATATATTCAAAATTTAATCTTAAAACACATTCCATTATATTTAAGATTATTGTATATTAAATAATTGTTCATATATGTTTTAATGAAATAAATAAAATTAATATTATTTTAATTTTATTAATTAAAAATTATTAAATTAAATTATAATATTATTACATATATATTTGTATTCAAAATAGAGCAATAAAATTATGATTAAAAGCGACATCTTTTGGTAAAATAATGATAACTATTTTATATTTTGATTTTTATTAAACAATTAATTACATATATATAATATATATTAATAATTATTAAAATTAACTAATCAATGTATATATATATATATATATATATATATATATATGTATTAAAAATATTTATTATTAATATTATATCACACGTTTATCTACTTAAAATCTTTATTATTAATAATATGATATTTTTTATATTTTATTTTTGTTACAGAAATAAATTATGTGATTATATTTTAATAGAAAATTAATATATTAAATATATAACACAAATTTAAAAATCGATTCTTTGACAATCGCGCACAATCGTATCGTAACATATCGAAAGTTATCGTCGATCGACTCCATCTACATATATATATATATAAAGGCCTTCTTATATATATACATTTATATGTCAATATATACTAGACGAAATTTAGCCGTAGAGCCTTATTTGTATTCGAGTGCTAGTGCGGTCTGTCGGACGCCAAAACTTTTCTCTGCGGCAACTATTTAAAGTGAGTTTAAGTATTGGGCTTTTACGGGCGGCAAAGGTCTAAATTAGTTTTGCCACGCTTTATTTTCCGAATAACCTTTTCCGTTCTTCTGTTCCGACCCCGCTCCCCCTACCCTCCGATTTTCCATCCCCCGCGTTTCCACGTCGCAGTCAGCGGCTTCTTCTTCGTTTTTTTTTTTTTTTTTTACTTTATTTACACCCTGCGAAAAATCTTTTTTACATCGACGTCGAACGACGCATCTTCTCTTTTTCCGCACGAAAGCTTTGAATGCGTATGTAAAAAAATCGAATTTTGTCAATTCAATACTAATATTATATAAAATTTATAAAACATTATTTTTACATATATAAAATTGATATGTTGTTTTTATTTTTTATACACAAAACGATGTATGTTATTAAACTCACTTGAAAAAATATATAATTTTAATAAATCAGATAACGAAATAATCCATCATCAGTCCAAAATTTTACCTTAATTATAAAATTTAAATTACTAATTTTTCACTTGTTGAAATGGTTAATTTTATACTAGAATTTAAAACATAATTTTTAACTTAAAATATGAATCCTTTACTCAGAAAATTTTAATTGAAATATATTTCATATTATTATCCGTCGATTCTGTTTTAAACGAAAATAAACCTGAAAATTACTGTGTATAATATTTGTAAAGCTAATCGCGTAAACCTTTTATATAGAGATAAAGTGTTAACAAAAGTATTAAACGTTTAAAAATAAACTATTCGACGGTTTTGTCAGTGTAAAATTTCGATTTCGCACTTAATCCCTTTGTTTCGGAGGATTTCGTATATATATATATATATATATATATATATATATATATATATATATATATATATATATATCGTCGAATGTAATTAGTATTGCTGAAAATTTTGGCACATTAAGTCCGCGTATGGCAATTTGGAGGCTTTAAACCGTCGACCGGTTGTTCGTTTTCGTTTTTCCATCCCCCTTAACATTCTCACCCTTATTCGAAATATGAGACCGAGGTTTGCTTCCAAAAAACTCACCCCTAAACGTCGTTATTTATCCGTTTTTAACAGCCACTGATATTTTCACCCTCGGATAATAATCGCCTTATTGTGCGGACAGAAAACGGCGTCGGTCTTTAATAATGGTAAAATAATTTCAATTGAACGATTTAATCGCTCGAACAATTGCTACGGTTGTTTAAGTGCAAAATCACCCACCTTTAATGTCTTTTGCTCGGAAAAATGCGTGTTTTTCGTCGTTATTACCATTTTTTTTAAGAGGGTGAAGGTGTCGACTTTGATACAATTCATATTTACACAACATTTAAAATGTGTTAATTAACTAGTTTGCTATATGAATACAATTAGAAAATTATTTTATTAAATAGCAACATAACAAGGAATAAGTCATAATAATATAAATATATATTTATATATATTGAAAATATACTAATTTTATTTACTATCTTACTTCTAAATAATTTGAATAAATGAATCATTATATATAATTGAAAAAGGTACTTTAAAAATATATTCTTCAAAAATTACTTCATATTTATAACAATTTAAATATTGTTATATATTATATAAATTATTATTTTAATTGTTTATAATTGTATTATATATATGTATCTTTTAAAGATTTTAATGCTCGACTACATTTACGTTAATTAAATTAAAGACATTGCGCATAATTAAAATATCAACCTTGAATCTTTTATTAGACCCCGTAGTGTCATTACATATGAATTTATTTAATATATATAATAAATTTTATCACAAATAAAATATTTTATTATAACAATATATATATATATATATATATATATATATATATAAATTTTTTCTTCTTTATATAAGATATTGACCAAGAATCACAATATTTCTTTTTTAAATATTCTCGAAGCTTTATAACTTCATCCCTTAACGGTATCAATCAATTTTTATACGACATTGTCGATCATCAGAATAGTCCAATATTTTTCCAATTTACCTCTTTGACAAACATTCATTTTTATTTGCGTGTCCCCCTTTTTTTCATGCTCACTTATATTTTATTTTACGCACTACATTGTTGAACTAGAATTGAGGGATGACTTTCGTTCAAGTGACTATTTTGTCAACAACAACCCTCGGGTAATATTACCGTAAATTCGTCTAGTGAACCTCAAAGTAACTGTTTCATATTAAATATTTATATCGTCATACTAAAAAAATTTTTTTTCAACAAAAAATATTTTTACGTTATAAATATTATTATTTTTAATACAAATAAGCCACTTAAAATTGCTATATTTTGATATAACATGTAGATATATGTATTTTTTTATTTCGTATTCAAAATTTTTGTTCTATCCGTCGCGTCTAATAAGAAAATATGTAGTGCGCGTTTATATTCTGAAATATTTTTCACGCTGATAAAAAAGGGGGATGTTTCGTATAAGGAGTAAAAAAAATTTATTCAAATTACACAGCTTTGAGCCGAATACATATAGTGTGTGAAACTTGTCAAAATATTCTCACGAGTAATCTGTTTCAATTTTTCATGTATAAAATTTTGATGTTTTCCGCGGAACACGCTTATATGAAAATTGTATGCAATGTATTTTTGTTATATTGTTGTAATGTGTTTCATTTGATTTCAGCTTGAAATATATTTCTAAAAAATTATATTTATCAACGTATATTTTTTTTACAATATATAATTCTTTAATTTTATATAATATAGAAATTTTACAATAACGTATAATTTTTATATATAAAAAATTGCATATTGCCGCGATCGTCTTTTTATAGACATTTGGAAAATTTATAAATCCATAAAATTTGATCATAAATCCAACGATGACGATTTCACAAAACGAATAAATATAAATTTCGATTATACGAAACGGAATTCTTTTTCTTTCGCATAATATACTATCATCGACAATTCATCACTCGTACTTCGGAACAATACAAGAACATATATAAATATATAATATATATAAAGCGTGTGTCGTTGAAAGGCGAAACGGTTTACCCATTTTGCAAGGTGATTTTATCAATTTTTTAGTCTGACATCAATGTCCGGGAAAAACTCGAAGCATCCGAGCGGTACCCGGGAAAATATCGGCCAGAGAAGAAAAGCTCCGAGAATAAGAGGAAAAAACGGCGCCGCAAAAGAAAACGTTGATTTATTTGGCATCGGACAGTATCCGTAAAACCACTTGAAAATATACACGTATACCTTACGTGTTCAGAGAAAACATTTATTTGTAAATAAATATATAAATATATTCTAATTTTGTATAATTTATTACTGTACACAAAGTATATTTAAGAATATTTTATTATGTCGTCAAATGATATATAGAATTGAAAAATATTTATAAAAATAAAAAATCGTGAAATATGAATATATAAATTGTTCATACGTGCCGGCCGTAAGATGGCGTCGTTGTGAGCGCCGATTCAAATCATCGCGCGTCAACACTTTTATATTATTATTGCGCGAATTATATATCACGACATAATAAGTCGGTCGAATTATATATCGGATATATTAAACTCGTTGGAATACGACTCGTTAAAGTCGCACAAAAATGATAATGCGCCAACTGTGCCGTGCGATTTTCTCCACCTCCGTATTAAGCTAATGGAACTCGTGTGTGTCCAAACTTAATATTTTACCCCGAAGACGCGATAAGGGCTTTTTCATTATAATAATAATAACGACATAATATGCCGGAGAGCCGCCTTCCCTCCGTCCCGCCCTACGGCCGCCCTTTCGCGTTTGTTTATCGTTATTATTATTTTATTTTTTAATATTGTTTCATTTTATTCGCCGGTTTTTATGCGTTTTATCGCTCTGAAAAATGATGCGGTGTAAACGTTGAGGTTGGACGAAAAAAATCGCGTTAAGGTCGTCAATAATATATATATATATATATATATATATATATATATATATATATATATATATATATATATATATATATATAGTATATATATATATTTTTTTAAAAAATCTTCTTAAATTTCGTATATATTTTATGTACTTTTTTCTCTACCTTTTTAATATTTTCGCATTTATATAATGACGTATATAATATTTTACTCTAAACGACTAGTGTTCTTTTGACGTCGCTATATTTTCTCTTTTTTTTAATATAGTTGATATTTTTCATGTTATTTTTAATATAATATAAAAATACATATATATGTACAAATTTTCAGTGATAACGCATAAATTTGTATATCAAAAATTTCAATTAGTAATATTAAAGAAAATAATGCATTTCTTCATATTTTTAAATAAAAAATAGTAATATAATTTCTTCTCGAGTTTAAAATGAATAAATTCAGCATCTGAAATATATTTTGTTTTATAATATTTTTTTCAATAAAAATATAACGGTTTCATTTCATAAAATGATCCAAATTACTGACCTTTTCTTTATATATGTATTAAAATTATAGAATTTCATATATAAATATGAAAAAAGTAATTAAATATATATATACGTTTTAAATTAATACTATAAAAGTTTATATCGCATATTAATTACAATCTCGGTCAACCGCATCTTTGTGCAAATACACCCTTTGTGCACATAGTAAAATTCAAATCAACTTTCAGACGCGCAAATAGTCAAGTTGACGCGTTCATAGAATCGTACAATTTTTCATCTAGACTCGGAAAACTTCGACGCGTACGGTTCATGCACTTATTCCCTGACGTCACGGCGACACTGATCGTCTGGAAAGTTACCACCGGGTGGCAACGACCCTGAATTTTATCGGCTCGCTTACATTTATCAAAACACAAACGACGCTCGTTAGCCACTTTTCGAACGGGACCGCCGCTTTCATTTTGTTTTTTTTTTTCACTCTCGCACCGCTGGATTTTCGACGATTTTTCCTACGTTTGAGAAAAACGCTTTTCTTCTTCGCCGTTTTTATTTTGTGCACTTGTTTTTTTTTTTTAATCTTTCCGTTTTCGGTAGACGAGAAAAACGAGGGGGTGTATTCTTCGTGTCGAAAGACGCTCGAGGCGAGTGGCTCGTCGCTTTTCAATGGACGATTTCGGAATTTCAATACACGAAATCAACTGAATAAAACATTTTTATCGAAATGTGTACGTCTTCCGTTATACTATTTCTTGCATGCGGAAAAACCTTAAAAATGATAACCGTGTCGATTTTTTCACTCTTTTTTTTGGAAAATTTTAGGTTTCTCATATCGTTTAACCTTGATACTAATAGCGAAAAAATTCAATTTTATTCCAAAAAATACGATTTTTATAATGAATAATAAATATTTTATTATAATTTCAATTACATTTAATAATAATTATTATTTATATTCATTTATAAATAATTTATCAAATTTTAAATATTACTTAAAAGCAATAAAAAAAATATTTTTCATTCAAATTATACCTACTAACTTGGTTTTCGTCAAAAAAATCAAATTAAACTATTTAAATATGCCTTAAATTAATAAAGTTATAATCTAAATTAAATATTAATAATATTATATGGATATATATGAATTTTACAATTTACAATTTTTATAATATAAAAGTTTACTAAAAAAAATGTTAACAATACTTATTCGTTATATGAAAACAACAAAATTCAATTTATATACTTTATTTTTTTAATATTATTGTTCCAAATAAAAGATAAATATACTTACCGTCTATAATTTTGATATTATATATATATATATATATATATATATATATATATATATATATATATATATATATATATATATATATATATATATATATTTATTTATAAAAATAATATTAAAAATATATTAACATTTGATTTTAAACTCATGCGTGTGTGTGTATGTCAACAA
Organism: Leptonema lineaticorne; assembly: GCA_024500535.1. NCBI lineage: Eukaryota > Metazoa > Arthropoda > Insecta > Trichoptera > Hydropsychidae > Leptonema > Leptonema lineaticorne. The sequence continues at coordinate 9,665,491 of JANIJI010000014.1, read as the reverse complement.
TTTAATATAATTATTGTCATCTATTAGTTTTCGCTCGAGTCATTTATAACTGTGACAAAGCATCGCAAAGCCGAAAGACAATTCTCTTGGCACAATAAATGCAACAGTTTGTCTGCGGGTTTTCCGCATTCCCCGGAAAACGTCCGCCCCAATGATCGAAACCTGCGCCTCGGAACTCGATCCGGCGTTCCGTTGTTCGATTTGTGTCTCGTACCAGACACAACTTTGCAACGCTAATTACCCGTTTTATTATTATTATTATATATTTATATATATATATATATTTATATATATATATATATATATATATATATATATATATATATATATATATATATATATATATAATCGTATATATGAGAGAATGCAATCACAAATCGTGCCGAAAGTTAAGTTCGTATTACAAGAGTTCGTCTTATCCGATAATACGTTGTACGAGTTTTGGTGTTTAAGTCGCTATAAAATAAATAGATTCGAGATGAATGGTCTGCACGTTCAATAAGTTTATATATATATATATATATATATATATATATATATATCATATAATTAACTCGTGATAGAGTATATATATATATATATATATATATATATAAAGAAAAAAAAATTGATATAAATATGTAAATTTATTATGATGATTATTTATTGCACGATATTAGTATTCATATTTTTATGAATAATTTAACATTAATTTTACAAAAGATTAAATATGTTAAAGTTTAAAATGTACAAGTAAATTACCAACAATACAAAATAATATGCTCAACATCATTTTTTTTAAATAAAAAAAAAAAAAATCAATATTCCCATTAACAATCATTCCGACTAGTATTTTTCAATCATCCCCCATTATTTTTATTTTTTCCACCATTTCCCATTTTCCGAATCGACAATGTCAAATGATATTTCCGAAAGGTAGAAAGAAGGATCATTGAGAGAGGCACCTCTCATATTTCACCTGAGAAACCCTTCGTCGGTGTGAGGTCTGTTCCGTCGCTTTTAACATCTGCGTCTTTTCCAAAAAAAAAATTGGATATCTGAATTTTCCCCCTTCGTCTCACCACCCCTCTTCGATTCCCGTCTATTTTTTTCTTCTATTTCACCCTCATATCCTAGTCGGGCTTCCTGGACGATCGTGAATGATTGCGGTCGTCTGCCTTAAAGTTATATATATATATATATATATATATATATATATATATATATATATATATATATATATATATATTCTGAAGAAGAAAAAATCACTTATTCCTTATATCGATTCGATGAAACTAGCTTTTATTACTTTTACATAGCAATAAAAAGGATAAAAATGTACGTTTTTATGGCGTTTTGTTTTATCGAAATTACTATCGTATAAAAATTTAACTATTCAAAACGACGACTAAATATTCACATATTGAATAATAATAATAAATTTTAAAAGAAGGATTTTATATAAAATTTATTATCATTCGATTATATGATATTACATTAAACCTTGTGCAGGATTTCGTTTATTATTTCTATTAAATCTACCATATATTTAAATCAATAGTGATATAAATCTATACATATATTGTTGTTAAAAGCTTTGTGTTCACGTGCTTAATCTTATCAAACTTATTTTAATTTTTGATACTGTATATTGAATCATAATTAGTTATTTAAATTATCCAACAACACAGTTATTAACTCGATTTTCCAGGAAAATTTCATGTAATGATTTTCCATTACCTTCTATATTTCAGTACTAAAAGGTTTTGATGGATGACATTGAATATATAAATTTTCGATACAAAGATTTTCCAAAATTATTTATTTTCAATTACATTTAAAACTTTAAAAAAATATATACGACTGCATTATAAATATACGGTTAAATCGTACCATATAATACTGTATCACTTTGCGGTTGTCATATATTTCCCTTTAACTATTCAGAACATAATAAAACGCGCTCTCTCGTTACTGAAAATTTAAATAGTTTCGCATAATATATACGTCATTAAGGGCACTCTTTTATGCATTCCCTAATATATAAACGATTTTCTTATTCATGAATTTGAGCATTTATAATTGCGACGGTGGCTCACTTCCAAAATATTATCAAATTTCCACATTTATATATTCAACATCTTCTGCCAGCGAGAAGACTTTGGAAAATTTTGTGGCACAATGAAACGCCAATTTTCCGCGCCGTCCAAAATTTTTCACGATAAAGCCTTGAAGATGATTTTCATTTGCCTCCGTTTAAATATTGCGGAAAATTATGAACGCTTTTGTTATTTATTATTGCTCGTGAATTTGTTCTTATTATGTTCGATTTGAGAGATTTGAATTTCTAATATGAATTCAAATATATTTAACGCTGCCTTTTGTAAGGCAAAAAGCTTTATTATAATGAAGAACAATATGTATTTTTAATATAAGAATAATTAATTATATATTTCAGCTTTCTGAAATATATAATAAATCAGTCACAATTTTTTATAGTAAACAATTTATCCTGAAATACATATTTTATATTTAAAATTATCTGAATATTTGATTATAAATTATTATATTTAAAAATATTTTAATTACTCAAGACAAATACAGAATTTCTGAAATCTGATTTTTAATAGTTTTACTGCTTTCACTAAAGATGTCATTTGACACTTTTCATTTATATATTCTATTTCTAGATCAGAATCACTCAGCAACAGATTCATATAAACAACACTTGTAAAATAAAACATTTGCTGTGAAAATATTATCTACATTGAATATTTAATATTTTTAATAGAAAAACATTAGATTTAGTTTTAAATTAAAATAAAATCAGGTCATGCGAAAACGGTACAACTCAAATATAAAAACTGAGCAAATTTTTTTGAGCGTCAAAAAAAAAATTAATATCTTTGATTTAATTTCCATTAATTAAAAATGCAAGTATTCGTACTGAATCACAAAATTCATACTCCAAAAAATATCTAAAACATCATCCATTTTTCTGATACATTATTAATAATCTTCGTTTTGAATATAGCTTACGAAGTTCAGAAAATCAAACGACAAACAGTCGACGAGCAAATATACGAGTTATTAAAAATCGACGACTCAAAGATAATCTAAGAGCTTTCATGGAGATCGAGAGCTTTGAGAACTATCGAGTAAATATTTATTCAAGCGCCTGGTATTATTATTGGAAATGGCAGTTTAATGGTCTTTCATTCTTGTCTTTTTCAAACACTGAACTTTCTAAGAGGACCGTAAAGTTTAAGCTGCAACGAAAGCAACTAATTCGCAAACCAATCACTTTATATTAAACGATATTTGAGTCTGTTTTTAATTATCATATTGAAATTATTATATATTAATTTTATTCCGTAGACTTTCAGTTCAAATTTATTTTATTATATTTTGATTTAATCAATTTCTTTTCTCAGTGAAAACTTAAAAATATGGGTAATTTTAAAATTGAAACATCTCAATTGCAATCTATAAAGTTATTCATATTATATAAATAAACTATTATATAAAAGTATACTAATATTTTTAATAGAAATGTTAATAAATATTACAAAAGCAATTTTTTAATCGAATTGCAGTGAAATAAAAAGTGACATGTTCAATTTTCATATATGAAATTTATTATTTCTATCTACAATAAAATAAATCAGAATCAAGAAAATCAAAAAAAATCTGTCGATATATTCATTTATTTATATATTCCATTAATTTTTTTATAATATAATATTATATATAAAAATCGTCTCTTCAATGTTATACGAGTTAATATCGATGAACTTCAATCGTTATCAGTGGACCGTTTTTTTTTTCATACAAGGCAAGGTCAAGTTATATTTTCAGTATTTTTTTCAGTGGCATAAAAAGTATATATATATATATATATATATATAAAGAAAAACAAACACACAACAACGATGTCACACCTTGACCCATAAAAAAATTCGGCCGTCTACTTTTTCGACGAAATCGCGTCCGGTTATTTTTAAAATAATTGCTTCTTCTTCGAATAATTTTCTAAAGCTCGATAAAAAAAACAATAAAGAAAAAAAATATAGGGAAAGCGATACAAATGCGAAGAGCTTTTTTTTCGCTCAATTTGTTCGCCAATTGAACCACATGAAAATGCATTTAATGCGATTTTTCTTCTGTAAGCTTTTTTTTTCTTTGATTGCCGACGATGTATATTAATATATATATATATATATATATATATATATATATATATATATATATATATATATATATATATATATATATATATATATAATCGTTTTTATTTATCATTTTTATTTACTTTATATTGAATGTAATTTATATTGAACATAGTAACCAACTTTTTTACAATAAAATGGAGGATACAATGAAATTGGTCAAATATATTTTTGATTTGTAATGACAAAAATCGCCAAAGCTTCGTCGACTTCAAAATAAATAGTCCTCCGTCTTAATGTCCAACAAAAAGGAAGATAAATTTCAATAATGAAGACATTTTTCAAAAGAAAACGCAACTCTAAAAAAGGACAAGTATTCTCCCAAAAGAGAACGTTTAATCGCCTTATTCATTCCAATATCAAAAAAATTGGTTAATTTCTCAGATAATTATAATTAAAACAATAATTTTATATAAATCAAAAGCTAAATTATCAAAAATTTACATCTGGTCGCAGCTTACTCGAAAATATTTCTTGGAAAATTATTTCTAAAATGGATTTTTCATTACTCATTTCAATTTCATATTAAAAGAAAGTTTTACTAATTACATTAGTATTTCACTATCCTTTTTTTCTGAATTGATTTCACATTTTCATTTTTAAATATATATATATATATATATAATTTTTAAGTAGGCTTGCATCATTTGTAATTTAATCATATAATGAAATATACATAGATGAATCTACACGCCGAATATAAGCAATAAAATGATCTTCGTCGCGATAATCCAGACCCAAATCAGCGCTTTTCCCGGGGGATGAATTTATCCCAAACAATTTACAATTTCGCCAACAATAGTTTGATCCCCGAGATCGCTTTTGATGTCGACGAAACGAGTTTCAACTTATTCTAAAACGCGATGTTTATTATTGTACATCAGCCATAATGGAGTTTAACCTTCGTTTTCATCAAAGCGTAAATTTCTGAACCTATCCCTTTACTAAATTAGCAGAAATTCACCGAAAAATTACCCTAGAAACAGAGTGAAACCGAGATAGAAAAGAAACTCTATTTTTTATCGTCCGCTCCACTTAACACATTTTGAGGATATGGAAAAAAATTTTTTTCGTGTTTATCTTGAATAATCTATCGATTTGTTTACTCGCCGTGCCCAAGATTTGATCGAACAATCCAAATATTTACCCCCCAAACTAAAATTTATTCGCGCACATATTTGCTCCGTTTAACTGGAAATATTATTTTTTTTGTTTCGACGACGGCTTATATCTGAAGGAGAAAAATAAAAAATCGCACAAAGCAAAAAATCGAATATTATAAATATATATATATATATATATATATATATATATATATATATATATATATATATATATATATATATATATATATATATGTATATGGAAGAAAAACTACGAAACAAAGCTTATAAATGTCGCAAGAAAGTATGTTAAGTATTCTTAGAATAATAAATAAGCTTTACATCACTCTCTTGATAAAGTTTCTGAAAAAAAATATCAAGAAATTATTTTGTTTTGTTTATTTAAATATATTTAAAATATGCTGTTTTATACTATGTAATATAATATATATAAAAATAAAAATAAAGCTAAAATAATATATAATAAATGATTTATGAAACAGTAAGTTTTGACTTAAATTTTAAAATATCATTAATTATAAGTTTCTTCGAAATAACATTTTAAATATTATAAAAATTGTATTTTTAACATTATCGATAAAATATAAGTTTTATTATTACAAAAAAAAACAAATCTACGTTAATAACATATACATAATGTTTGTAAAATTTTTATAACTACGTTTTTCTTTTGCATTTAAAGTAACGTTAGAACCTTAGTATCCTGTTTTAATAAACCATAATCGATTATTTTTATTTATATCGCTTTAAAAGTCACTTTTATCGTTATTTTTTTACGACAGTTATAAACTTGGTAATTAATTAATCATCATACTTAAGTGAATGCGAAGAAAATGTTCGAATAAATTTACTGAATAGGCTCATTCGTAAAGTTTAAACTCTTTTTAGCTCGATATTATATATATATATATATATATATATATATATATATATATATATATATATATATATATATATATATATATATATATATATATATATATATATATATATTCAAAATACATTTCTAATTTGATATGAAGTGTGTGTATGTAAAATATCAATATATATATTGAGAGACATTGGATTTATATTTTTTATTTATAAATATAAATAATAATTGCATATATATATTAAAAAATATATCATTTTTATAGTATTTACAGTTTCAAATTATGTCACATATTCAATACATATCAATAAAAATATAATGAATATTCAAATTTTCGTGATATATTTATAAAATTATATAAAATACTTTTTTAATCGTATTTTTAAAATAACGCATCATAAATTATCATTATTTATCAAAATTTTAAAAATATTTTTTTTGAAATACATATATGGAAAATAATGTTTTCAGCAGTTATCTTTTTCCGAAATGTGTTTATACAGATTCGATCAAAATATTAAATAAACATCTACAAACTGATATATTTTTTAATATACCAAAAAGTTTATTGTAAATTTATATATTATTTATTTGTTTAATTCGCTTCTGAGTTAATAATACAGATAAATATTATAACGAATACAAGAAAATTAATTATTATAAAGTTTATGCATTCGAGTGTAGTAGTTTATTTATATTCGAAATGTTCCATCTAAATATAATATGTCAAGATATAAATATATCTCAGATACGAACTGCATACTCCGGTTGAAACCATGTGTATGATGCTTTTTATACACTTCGTTTGAAATCCAATATTATTTCAGTCTTCTGAAAAATTCGTCAAATAAAAACATCCGAAAAATGAACGTCTTCAGGTATTCGATATTGTGCAATCTCTTTCGTATATTATTTTCATAACGAATTGAAATATTTTAAAATATATAAAATGTTCAACCGCGTAAAATTGAAACCGCGTTATAACTGAAACGCTAACATAAAACGAGATCGAAATCAACGCTTCATCCCGTTTCTATAGAGCAATCGAAACAGGTATATAATATATACGAGAGACGGAAATAGAAATAGAAAAGAACGAGTGTATTAACGAGATGTGCACGACCGATATTATTTTTGTAACACGCGTGATCCCGGTTTATACGTCCGGACAACCGGTCGACAGAAATATTCTAGTTGCGACTACAACAGTGCATACACCTCGATTTCGTTCGATTCGATACCCGTGTATAATATTCATAACGAAAAGTGCACATTTTCCCGTGATAACACGTGGAAAACGGCCGGAAAATTCGTGCGCGCACTTGTATTAAATATTCAACGCTGGAGGCTTTCGCGAGGCGCGAACCATACCTCTTCATGTTAATATCAAGGTGCGAATTATATTCATTTTATATATTGTAATAATAATATAATTTATTATTATTATTATTATTATATATAAGGTATTTAACGTTTTTCCGAGTTTTCTTTGTTTATTATTCGCGTTTTCTTTGTGATTGTACATTGTAACAGCGCATAAAGGAAAATTTTTGTGATTACATTTAAAATACCGAAAATAACGTGAAAAACAATGTTCGGCGTTGTGATGTTTCAAAAATTTTCACATGTGTTATTATTATTATTATTATTATTATAAATTTCGTTTTTCTTTTGTTCTATTAAGCTCTTTGATATTTTAATTGGGGATGCGATCAAAGTGTTTTTCCGCTTTAAACCGTATTTCTAAGAGTGCTCGGTAAATCTAAAGTAGTGAAATAAATTACACATTTATTGTAATTTATAATTCATCTTTATTATATAACATACATTAGACGTGACGTTTAATATGTAAATTTTATATAAATACTGTTAATTTTGAAAAAAAAAAATTAAATTCATTTATAATAAAAATGACTATCATGAAAGTTAGTTAACATTTCAACTCAAATTATATCTATTTTTATATTCTTCCTTTTAATATACGTATTTTATTTTAATCAAATTTATTTTCATATTAGAAAATAACTTTAAAATGCACTTTGACATTTACAAAACATTAAATGCTCAAAATAATCATCATTAATATCGAAATATTATATATAAAATAAACTATTCTATAAATAATATTACTTTCGATTTTTCCTCATAATATCTTAAAATAAATTCTATAATAAATATATCATATTTATATATTTTCTAATCAAAATATATAATTAATTATAGTCGAAATTTTAATATGATTCATAATCAAATATTTGCAATAATCTATTAACAGATCTTTTTTTCTCTATGAAATCTTTTTATTAATCGATAAGTCGCAATTTTTCAACGATATTAATAGTATTTAAACTAGTACTAAGTAGTTAAACTACAAAAAACTTATTTCATCAAATAGACTTTGTAATGAAAAAAAAATACATGAATGAAATACGAAAGCGTGACACGCAAAATTTATATTTACGACTTTTACGACACAAAAGACAAAAGCTCGCATAAACAGACAAATCATCGCGGACAAGAGACAACAAAAAAAATAAGTTAGTTATTCTCGCCGAGTGTTTTTTTTTTTAATCTTGAATATTAAAAAAAATCCTTAGAACCAAAAAATAATGAATTCCGTTTTCTAGAATGACTGTTTAATTCTATAAACATGAAATCATTTCCGATTCTGTAAACGTTCGCACGTAAATACCACACTTTACTACATACAAATATATACATATTAACATATTTCGACGTATTTCGGGACTTCCTGGAGCGTGATTATTTCTGGATTTTTTTTTCTATACTACTCACTTGTTCTTCTTCGATGAACGTCAATGTTTATTTAACATTGAACGGATCGACGCCGTTTTCCGAAAAGACGATTGATGGAATGGTGTTTCTTTAAAAATGAGACGTCTATTTTATATTATATATGTATAATATATACAGTTCAATAATCGTATTTTTTTTCACATATATTATATCAGATAATATTTTTATACATATCAGTTCATTTATGATGTGATGTTTTCGTTTCAATTACACGAAAGTTATTTTCGTTTACATATTCACATTTATTTTTAGTCTATATATTAAGTCGTCTTCTTGTAAATCGCATATTCTCTATATAATAATAATTATTTTAAAACATATTTATTTTATATTAGACAAGAATCCAACTATAAATAGTGGCCATATGGTTAACATTTTGATAATCATAAAATTAATTTCAATTGTATAACGTATTATATTTTATATTTTTTTTCACATTAAAATATATATAAATAAATCATATCAGAATAGATTCAAAATCATCGTGTATTTTTTAAAATGTCATACATGTTCATTTTCCTACGCAACAGCTGTTTTCAGCGCAAATATAAAATTCAGATGCATACTCTTCCTACTGATGTGATTATTTTTAAAAAAATAAAACATTCACATCATTACAGAAGAATTTCACCTTCTCCATTCGAACATTTATTTATATTTCTAAATATATATGGTATTAATAAAAAAATATTGATCGAAAAAAATCTAAAAACTATATTTTAGATAGATTTTCAGATTTCAATCTGCTATATAAAATATATGTGAGCGTACTTTCTATTGCCGAATAAGTATTTTCGAAGCCAATTATTTACACATCAAGATAGAAAATTTTCGATAAACGTGTTAACACGTCATCAGGGGCGCCTTCTGCGTAAACACTGATGTCACGAACGATCTCTGCCTTGGGAAAATTCTGGCAATTTTCGTCGAAAACGGTACGATGAAAATAATAATAATAATAATAATAAAAAGAAAGAAAACCAACGCCCGCGTACTTTATTTTTTGACGATAGACCAGAGCGCGCGAGTGGGTGTGTTAAATCGCGAATCGATTCGTTTTTGAGGCGAATTTGGAAGAGAAAAAAATTTTTTTTTTTTTTGTTCAGCGGCATATGGTCTTCGATAGATATTTTTTCTATTATTTAAGACGTATTTTGAATCTAAAATTGCGCATTTGAAATGATTTAAATGCAATTTTTTACGAATTTTATTCATATATTGTCTTAAAGTATATGATATTCGTAATATCTAAGTCAAGGATATTTTTCTATAAAAGAATAATAATATTTTAAAATTAAATTTATATCATCTACATTCAACATTATCAAAAAGTAAGATTTATTTTACATTTTATAAATTTTCATTCTACTATATAATTATGTTGCATAAAAAGGGGATTAATATTATATTAACATATTTCATGGATCTATTTTTATATGATTAATTTCATTAAAAATACTAGTCGCGACCAGTAGTTTTCACATATCTGATCTAAATAAATGATTAACTTATTTAGCATGCAATAAATTATAAAATTAGAGCCCATAAATCAGAAATAAAAATATTTTTAAATTTCAATATGAAAATATATATTATATATTTAATTATAAAGTAAAAAAATAGATATAATTAATTATAAAGTAAATATTGATATTATTAATATTATATAACACATTAATCGTATTCATAGAAATAAAATGTAATATATAAAATGTGATAAATAAAATTAGTATTAATTAAATAAATTTATTTGTAAAGTATTAATGAAAAATAAATAATAAAATTAAATCTAAAACGAGCCTCACAACGCCTATAGACAAATCCATTATAAATTATACAGAGACTTTCCTCGCGATAAGTTAAGCGCCGTTTAAGATTACAAATAAATTCCGGAATTAAGTGATATTTTCCTCGTCCGGAGGAAAAATCGCAGATAAAAAAAAGTATAAGGGATTTTCCTCGAGGCTGCCCAACGGCGCGTGAAAATTAAAGCTATGTGGAAAAATTTTCGTAAAATGGCCGACACCAATTTCCATAATTTGTTTATGATACTCGAGCAAAATTTACCGGATAGCTTTCAACATATTGCGATTTTCTCTGTTTTTTTTTATTTTGGTCGAAAAATAAATTGAGATACTTTTTTATGTTAATTCAGTGTAATATATAAAGAAAATTTGAATAAAAAAATTTGTTGAACACTATAAAAATTATCAATCAATATATGGCTTTGATAACATTATATCTAATCAATTATAAAAATATATAAAGAAATTTATTAAAAATAATAATTATTTTTATAATAATAATTAATCGAACGAAATGATGTAAGACATATTGATTTCAAATTGAAAATTTTCAATATTTTCGCACAGTTTTAGAAGCTTCATTCGGGAGGGGGGGGGGTCAAAACACGGCGAAAACGATCGAATTTCACCGATAAAATTCACACAAAGCACTTTTCGTTAGTAACGAGGTATTTCACGAATTAAATTCAATGAAATCTCACGACGCAATTAAAATCGGCTCACGGAGAGAGTTTTCGAACTACGCAACTAAATCCCGGCAATTTGAAGTATTATAATTGAAAAACGTTACAATAATTCAAGCTTTATCGGTCAAAAGGGGGGGGGAACGAAAATTTTCCATTAAGTCGCGGCCCCCCCCCCCTCTTTTACTACTCCTCAACGATGTCGCCAATTCTACATATTTAATAACTATATTTTACAAAATTAACTTGTTATTTAAGCGCTAAGCCTACTTAATCGAAGTTCGCGATTAGCTCTTCGTTTATAATGCCTTTCGGGGGGGGGGTAACTTTTAATCATTACACGCACGCGAATTTGTACGAGCTCACGCCATCGGGCACTTTGTATAATTCGGACCGTTTGTGTAATATTTCATCGATCGCGATTTTAAATGTTTTATTATCGTAATTATTTTAACAAAGCTATATGCGTCGTCTTATAACGTTTTTTTATATCAAAGTTCAAACCAATTTGGTTAATAATACATCATTTTAATATGAATAAAATATTTTTAATACTAAAATAAATCTTATAATATTCAAAATAAATTCTAAATAATCATCTGAAAATACGATGTTTTAAAATAATATTATTTAAGACAAATAAATTAGAAATTAATATTAGAACACCATGTACTATTTTTATATACAATATATAATTGATCAATATATTATTTTAAAATTAATATCAATGGAAAATAATAATAATTTTTAAGTGAATATGATAAAAATATTATATCATTACCTACATATAATACTTTTTTTATGCGAGTAAAATTTGAAACGCGAAAAAGTTAAGACGAACACTTCTCGATTTTCCGGCTACCGTTACGAATTGAACCTTTAAACTTGAACTTGAACAATTTACGAGTCAACTTTAACATTTCGCAGCTAACGAAACGACGCGAAAAAGCGGAAACGTTAATTAAATACGAGCAATAATAATAATAATAATATGAACAAGTAACGAAAATCATGACAGACGCAATGTAAAATCGCGCATTTTTTTTTTTATTATTATTAAATAGTGAAGGGACGAATTAATCGCAATATAAATATTATTTGTAAAATGAACTTATTTTTAATATATGGTAGTTACACTAACAAGTGCTAACAGGGTTACGCGCAATCTAATTATCCCGGGTTGGGGGTTTAATCAAATTTCCAGCGAATTAGATTGAAGATTGAACTTCAAAATTTACGAACGTCTACCAGAGGCCATTATCTGTAAACGCTTAATCATCAAAATACCGGGAAACCTACGGTCATAATACAGCCGATATAGAAGAGGTTGAGGTCTGTGAAACGATACAGCCCGACCCCCCCTTTTCGAACAGTTAATAACGTGTTACGTCGATTACACACATGTCCTGTAACTCATTTAACTTTCTCCATTAAATGTCGTTTACTCAACCTTGGGGGATGCTTTTTATTTTTTTGTACATTTACTCTTATATATGATGATGGCAATTAAAAAAGGTTAAAGTCGTATTGTCGATTGAGTATTCGATTTTTTTCATGAGTACAATAAGATCAATAATATATTTTTTATGGTACACTCAGTAAAATTTTATATTAATATTTATATAAATCCATAAATATTTATAAAATTGATAAATGAAAAAAAAAACACAAATTTAAATATCGAAACAAAAGTTGGAATATAGAATATTGTTACAATATTTTTTCAATAAAAAATTATTATACACATTATATATATATATATATATATATATATATATATATATATATATATATATAATTAATAATATTGATGACGACATTTAATTAAAACTACCGACTCGATAAAAAAAGAATTCGTTGATATATATTTTTTTATACTTTCAAAATTCTGGATTAGATCCAATATTTTCATCCATATTATATTTGACATACATATAATAAATAATAACGATCGAATATTAATATTAAAATCAATATGAAATTCCTATATATATTTTAATATTTTAAAACAAAATTATGAACTCTTTCAATATAAGATTATTATTTTTTTAATTAAAAAAAAAATCTGCGTAAAAAAATAAACAAGATATAAAATCAAATTCGATCATAAAATCAATCGCACCTCTGCAATTTTCATCCCGCTTTATGACTGCAAACGTGTTTTTTTTCTTTTTTTTCGTCGAATTCAATGAAGCGCAGTGGAATGGGGGACGCGGAGTTTCAAAATTGAACCGGCCATATTCATCACGGACGTCAGAACTTTCGGTCACAATAATTCTGGATTCGAAACCGAACTCGAAACGGGCGACAGATTCAATTAACTTTGCGATTGATTTTTAAATTGACTGCCGAGCAGACGTTGAATCTTTGCAATAAAGAAACTTTCTTTTTACCGCAGCCGCCGCCGCCGCCGCCGACGACGACCGCCCGCGTCATCCCCCATTTCACTTAACCCATACCGAAGAAGACGGTGAATTTTCTCTACGAGACTCGTTTGCGATCTCGAAACGTTTGCATTACAGATGTCCTCCTTGATTTTTAAGCAATTTCATTTCCAACTTCAAATATAAATGTTATATATATATATATATATATATATATATATATATATATATATATATATAACAAATATTCTAAATAAAACTCTATTCATATTCAAAAATTTAATCGAAATTTTCCTTCATTAATTCAAATTTTTTTCTATCTGTATCCAAGTAAATCTTTGTATAAATTCGTATATAATTAAAATTGCCGCCCAAATATACCCCAAATAATAGTATTACATCAGTATTTATTATACTTTCTCTTTGCCAAAAATATTCTATAAATAATACAAATAGCTTTTTATACATTGTTTATACGATTTCTTTTATTATTTTTTTTTTTGTAATGTTTTTCTTTGTTGCAATTTTTATTATATTTTTATCGTTCGTTTTATTAATAGTGTAATTTAAAAACTTTTTAGTAAATTGTTATATAATGCAAATATATATATATATATATATATATATATATATATATATATATATATATATATATATATAACGAAAATTCCAGATTATTATACTTCTCACTATTCACTAATATATTATATGTATTATTATTACGAATAAAAATGTTATACAGACGACAAAAACCAGTCCTATATATAATCATTAAGCGCTTTTTCTATCTTCTTTTCTACTTTTATTATATTTTCTCTCACAATTTTATGAGTTTTTATTCATATTTTCTCATTAATATAACAGTTTCTGAACATAGTAATACAGAAACACTAGTTAATTCAATATATTTTTTTCGTTAAAATAAATTAATTAATCTATAAAGATTAATAATTAATGGAAATGGAAACCTTATTAAAATAAACTTAAATATATTAATATTTTATGAAATGAAAATTTATTAAAATACTTCTCGTAAAATTTCAATGTTGAATTTTTTTCAATGAAAATTAATATTAATTTTCTTATATTACTTAAACGAAAAAAAATACTTATTCGCTAATTAAAAAGATAATCGTCGTTATTACGTAATAACGACGAACAAAACGCGAACTCGGTGAAAACGAGATTTGGCGCGTGTCAAACAAAAAAAAAATAAAAGTTTTAACAGCGCTGATTTAATAAAATTTCACGAAAGCTCAGTAATAATCGAAAACGTTCCTCGAATTTCGAACGGACTCTAAACCCTTTTCACGGCGGTGAAAAGTCGAAAATAACTCGAAAATACGCACAGCTCGTTTTTGGCCGTAACGTATCTATTTACGAGGTTGTACCGTCATACGATATAAAAAAGAAGTGTAATTTTGTATTATATATTTATATATAGGCATCTTGAAATATTGATACAAATTTTAATATTAAAATTTATCGAAATATATAATAATATTTTAGCAATTTTCCGAACAAGCTGTATACGAATAAGCCGCACAGAATTTTCAGTAATGAATTTTGAAAACGTTTCAGAGTCACCCTTTTTCGTCGGTATCCAACCTCGTGTGACATTCAATTATGAATAAATTGTCACCATAATTGTGCACGATTAGGGACAGTCAGACCTTCGCGCAAAAGGAATGACCTTTCGTCTTAATAGTGACAAAACTCCGTGTTTAACATTTCATACGAATATATTCGTGAACGTTCGCCGCTTATATAAGCGTGTGCGCGTTTCACTTCGGACAACCCTGTGTAATGTAGTCGTTAATGCGCGTCGAGAAGGCTGTATCAACATTTTCCGCAACACTGGAAAATTTTGTACCGACCGTAAACAAAACATTTCATTTCGGGCTCACTTGTGCGACTATGCGATCTCATATAATTTTAATTGTGCGTCCTCTTTATTAAAAATCGTACGAATTTCATTTTTCTACCCCCTCATCCCCTCCGTCACGTTCATCATTTGAATTCGGATTGCCGTCGAATATTATTTCATAGAATATTGTAATTATAATATTTATTTTATTTACATAATTTATAAATATATATTGAAGGCTTATACGTAGAACCGATTACTTAATTCTATAATAAAAATCTTAATTCAAATATGAATTATAGTTAAGCGAAACTCGCCAAAACAAATTTGAATATTTTGCCGAAGAAAACCAATCTGCAGTTGAAATTTAATATGCATATATATATATATATATATATATATATATATAATATTCAACAACAAGACGACGTGGTAGAGTTTGAAATTTCGCACATGTACACATATTTGCGATGTCGAACCCCGGATTTAAATGCATTTCAGTTGGGAAACGCGAACGAAACAATACTGCAAATTATTCGCAGCGGTGAGCCGAGCGGCGTTAACATAATTTTAATTGAAGTCCCGAAACGTTCTTGAACAGCGCAAATATAAACCGCGCACAAGAGAACTTCATACGTCAAACATAATATAATATATGTATGTATGTATGTATGTATGTCAAAATTCGAAGCACTGTTGCATGAGAAACACTTATTTAATTAAACGCGGACCTTTTAAATTAAAACAATCTCGACGAAATTTTAAGATCAATTCTCGTTTTATTTTATGGTATTTCAATATATGGTATATATATATATATATATATATATATATATATATATATATATATATATATATATATATATATCGTATAACGCGATACGTGTTATATGTAGATTCATATATAATATAGACACGTTTGATTGATTGTATGTGAATATTGAATCGTTGATAATATGAAAATAAAGAATTTATTTATTTATTTTGATTTCATTTTAGAATATTACTAGAATATTGTGCGTATTTGTTTTTTTTTTAATTATTACAAATATATTGAATTTCTTTAATTAAAATTATGTTTGAAAATCATAACTGATATTGATTATTCGATTGTGATATATATTAATATATATTCTATAATATAATGCCAAATTTGTATAATACATACATAAAATATATATTTTTAATAAATACAATATTTACAAAATGTTTAAATATATAAATTATTATTAAAATATATTTACGATCGACGTATATTTTCCGATTTATATTAAAATACGTATATTATTATATAAACACGATTTAAAAAATATTATATTATAAAAAAAAATCGAATATCCGTCTAATAATGATGCGTTTTTTTAATATATATATTATATATTTACAACAAAATTTTAAATCGAATATTGGCGAATATTTCTAGGAATTTTTCCTGTGTAATTTGTATAATAAATATTTGATATGTAATTCGACGAAAATTAATATCCGATTTATCATCATTGAAAACGTATTTTTAAACCTGTTAAAATATAAAAGATACAAGTGCATCGATTGGGAAAAAAATAACTTTATTTATGTAACTGAATATATAAAATTTAAATTAAAAAAAATATTATACATTTTTGATTAATTATTAATAATTATAAAATTAGTATCAAAATATCTTTAAAAAAATGTATAATCTCCGATACAAAAGTTTTTCAACTAATCTTTTCTTATATAATTGTTAGAATATACAATATATAAAATTTTCAGACTTAAATTCCACAGCTTTGTCTATGCTTGAACAAATTTATATCTTAATTTGTATGAAATTCCATTCTTAATCCTATTTTCAAAGTTCTTTTATCTAACCGTACGTGACTCCAAAACTATACATAGATATATAGAATAAGGAACGATGAAAGTCCACCGGGATCCTCTAATTACATTAGTAATACAATATTCTGCACAACAATTCTATATAATAAAATAAACTAAAAAAAATATATATATACATATATATATATATATATATATATATATATATATATATATATATATATATATATATATATAAAAACCTCAAATTTAATCATAGTGTAAAATAAAAATTATTAAATAAAAAAAAAACAAAACATTCTACTTTATATTGATAATTTAAACAATAAAACCAAATCAGCCTAGTTGAACGTTGAAACGCTTTAGGTGGGGTTCTTATTATTATACTTCTTAATGGTACCACATAGCGCACTTAACTCGAAACAATAATCGTCACTTGCAAAACTTTGCAATTCGAACCGAAGACCCCGCCCGCTGCTGCCACCCTTCCAAATCATCCCCCTTTACGTAGGATTATTGAGTTCGAACCGAGGGTGACCCCCCCCCCCGAAAGTACTGTGGCGAATAATGTCCCATAGTCGAATTCCTGACTGTGCCGAATGTTCTTAATGTTTCGCGAAACGTATAAGAAAATCGATTTGCTATGACGATATTCCATATATTCTTATTATTATTATTATTATTATTGTTAACGACTTTCGAAAAACTTTTCGCAATAAAATTCAATATTCCTACTGCAGTTCCGTACGGTTAAAATATCGGAATTTTCGGCGACGAGTCGATGTTTTTTTTTGTATTTGTTTATTGAATTGAATCGAATTTATTATGTTGTAAATTTATTATATGGTAAACTATATAAAAAATAATAATTTATTAAAACATAATATCTAGAGTAGAACTGAAATATTTCGGGTATAAAACAACTATTACATATATTTAGGTTAAATAATATTAAAAAAAAAACATCGTTTGAAAATTTGATTATTTTTTATAAACTGTTTACTTCTGATTCTAAGAAATCGAATTTTCTGATCTATCTGACGAAAGAAGTATTTTTAGTATATATAGAATGATTATGAAATTCAACGATTAAATCTTTTTTTTAATTTCATTCAAATTTCATAATCCTCAATTTCCAAATATTGATAAAATATAATAAAAAAAAATATTTTTAAGAAAATATTCAGCAATATTATTTACGATTTTTTTAATTATTATAGAAGTACTTCAAATTAAATCTTTCTTAGTAGTAATTTTGAAAATCAATAACATTATTTTTTTATAATTAAAAACATTAATTATCACAGTATATGAATATTAAAAATATTTTTAATTATAATTTATATCAGACTTTCAAACTCTTTAATATATCAACACATATACCATATTATGACTAGTATAGATATTAAATATATTTAAAATAATTTTACTAATTTTTTTAATTTTTTTTTGTTACAGAAGATAGTAATCTGAATAAAAAAGAACCACAAAAATGGAGCAATTCGAGCAGCTTTTAACATGCTGCGTCTGTTTAGACAGATACAGAAATCCAAAATTACTACCATGCCAACACAGCTTTTGTATGGAACCCTGCATGGATGGATTAATTGACTACGTTAAAAGACAAGTAAGCCCTGACACTATATATATAAATTGAAATAGTAACATACATATACGATTATATAGTTAGAAAATAATTTACCAGTTAACATTCAATACTTATTATTGGAAATATGCTTGATTTATATCGACTGTAGCTGCTTATATGGTAGTTTTTTTTTTTTAAATGACACTTGTACCCTTTGACCTCTGCAAGACCTCGTATAGTGTTTCCGTAGTAAAATATTCACGTGCACGATTCGCACATTTGCGTTATCGATATTGAAATAAATAAATCGGTCCGGTTGAACGGTATGACGTTTAATTTGTTTTGTCGCTCTCGACGAGGGTTTCTTGCCTGCGAAATCCATTTAGGGCGAAACTCCTCCAACTAAAATATCACCTTAAATTTATAAAAAGGGAATTTCGATGTATATATTACACGGTTATATGAAGGATGGGGGGGGGGTAGGTGATTTACAACGTTCGTATCTTAGTGATATTCAAGTAAAATATGCCCGGACCGATTCGGATCACGACGAAAAGTTGCCTTGGTTAAATGTAACCTACTTTACGTATATAAAGTGTCCTTAGATATTTATATAAATTTGTACTAAAAATATATTTACACAATTTTGTAAGTGAATAAATTTATTTTTTTTACAAAATGAATCAATTCACAATCATTATAATATAAAATAGTTTATAATGTAAAATTTAAGAATATATATATATATATATATATATATATATATATATATATATATATATATATATATATCTATATATATTCGATACATTTAAATTAAATTTATACATACCGGTATTTATTGTTTCGTACAGGTCAAATGTCCGGAATGCCGAGCCGAACACAGAATACCTTACCAAGGGGTGCAGGGATTTCCTACAAACGTAACATTACAACGATTCCTGGAACTTCACATAGAAATATCTGGGGAGCTTCCAGATCCAACGGCGAATCAAATAATGGAACGTTGCAATGTTTGTTCAGAGAAGGCATACTGTAGTAATTGTGGACATTGCGACAAGAAAGTATGCGGCGACTGCAAAGGGGCTCACATGGATATTCTACGTAGGGAAATAGCGAGAATCAATAATCAGATTAGACGCGGTATACATCGTTTGCAGGACATTTTGTCACTGGTTGAAAAGAATACATTAAGTTTACAGAATAATTGTTCGTCGGTGGCGGAAGAAGTGGACGAGATTTACAGGAGGTTGTCGAAAGCGTTGAAAGACCGCACGGATTATTTGCGATGTGAAGTCGATCGATATCTCGGAACTGAACTTAGAAATTTAACTACCCTAAAAGATAATTTAGAATTAGAAATTGGAAATATTACGAGTAATTGTGATTTGGCTGATAAACATATAAACGAAGACGTCGAATGGGACGACGTCGAACTGATGGATGCCAAAGAAATATTTTTGAAGACGGTCGAATTCATTAGAAATTTTGAATATGAAGCTAGCGATTACAGCAGAAGAGTTAGATTTGTAATGTCCCATGATCCGAATCAGTTAGTTCTACATGTAGCTGGATATGGTGAATTGAATATTAACACAGCAAATACTGGATTTTCAATGGGTGGCTCGACCGGCGGAAGTCTATTGCAGGTTTCATCGGGACCCGGTTTGATGCGAAGCAAGAGCGATCATAGATTAGCCACACAATTTCGACAACAAGAAGAATCACGTGGATACGGTGATCGTTATGATGATGAACCAGTATTAGGAGGAAGGAAGTTCGGTGATCCTCGACCAAAGCAGAACGTAGATAGATACAGCGATAGATATGGAAGAAGTGATTATGGAGATGATTATGGGTATGATAATGAAAGTTCCAGACCGCGTAGATTCAGATCAAGATTCGTACGCAGCCAACAAGGAGATGATTCTGATAATGAACAAAGCAGTCGTGCTGTTAAATTTGATCAATCACAAAAAGAAAGAGAACGAGCGTTAGATACAGAAGATGTTGCTCGAGGTCCTTTGAGCGGAATTTTCAGACTTACAGATTCTCCGCGTGTTATGAAACGCTTACAAGAGTGTGATTTTGGAAAGAAAAAAGTAGCAAAAGAAAAGGAACCACCACCAGTTTTAGCACCACCGCCAGCTAAACCAGCTTTAAAGAAACCACCAGTAGCAGCACCACCACCAGCTGCAAGGCAAATGAGCGAAGACGATGAAATATCGAAAATAAAGAGGCAAAATAAGGGTGCTACATCTTCAGCAGCCGAAGAAAGACCGGCTGCTGAAAGAGTTGCCGCGCTTAAACAGCGGCCAGAAGAAGAAGAACGCCGACGTCCCACAAGGGAGGTGAGTGTGGAAGAAGACTAATGATTAAAAAAATAAAATTATATTTATAATTATATAAATACTGCTTTGCTTAAACATTTTAGTAGTATAGAAATCTGCAAAGCTCAAAAAATATACCCTTACATGCATATGTAGCATTACACACCTTACACATATTTATTATAAAAGCACGCATTAATATAAATAAACTAACACAAAGACCACACTCTACATAAATTGATAAATGTAATTTAATGTTTTACGGAACTGGAATATTTCAATACATTTCCCAGGCATCAAGTGAAGCAGAGTCAGATGAGTCTGCTAGTTCACCCCAAGCGCAAAGAAAGACATCGACCCCCTCAACTCCAACATCAGCACCAGCGTCACCAAAATCTGTTGTACCGCCAAGGCGTCCTTCGGGTGCAGATTCTCCCTCTCATGCCAAAACTGTTCGATCTGATAGTTCTGAATCCAGTACATCTTCAGATAGCTCACCAGCAAGTGTTCCCGCGAAAAATACAGGTGCAGATAATTAACAAATGCATATAACGAGATGATTTTGTTCTTTAGTCAACAGGAAATCATGTATATCTTTCACAGAAGCTGATAAAAAAGATGCTAGTAGCACTGGAACGGCAGCAAACCAATCAAGATTCCAAAGTAGATTTTTGGGAAACACAAATAGATCAACACCAGTACCGTCAGAACCTGCCAAAGAAGAAGATTCTGATACTAGTTCAGAAGAAGAAACCGATTCATCAGAAGAAAGTGAAGAAGAAACAGCGAGAGAAGTCGATAATCAATCAATGGCTAAAACCGATATAGGTCCTTTGCTTGCCCGTAGTTCAAATGCTAGAGAAACAGCTCAAGAAAATAAAGTAATTAAAGATGAATCCCAGACATATGCCAATAGAACTCCGTATTCAAAGCCAGAAGAACCGGCACAACCAAAATATCGTACAAGACCTCCTCCACAAGAAGAAGAACCACCAGCTTCTTCTAGATACGGTTCCACTGGAAGTAGCTACACAAGTCGTTTTTTAAACCGAGGGAAGGGTACTGCAGCATCAGCTGATGAAGATGATAATAAATATAGCACTTCAAAAACCGAAGATGACGCTGAAAAATACCCAACTAGTAGATCTCGTTATTTAGCAATGAAAGAACGACGAAATCGTTTAGCCAGAAGCAGAAGCAGTCATACAGGATTTGGTGCTAATGATGATGATGATTTAGATGAACCAGTGTCTCCAACAACTGCTTCACCCTCAGCATATTTAGCTTCAAAATACGGAAGCTCCAGCGGTAATGAATTGGCAAGAAGTCGTTCATCACACGCTTTAAAATCTAGAGAAAATTCTCCCGAAAGAACTAGCACTGCAAGCGGCGAGAAAGATGGTGCTGCATTAAGTTCTTGGGCTCGGTATTTAAAGAGCAAATATGGAAATAGAGCAGCAAAAGCTGAACGCGACAGTGGTGCAAGTGGAGGACTTTCTCCATCATCATCGTCAGCGGCTCGCCGATTATCATTGGGTCTGCCACTAAGAGCAGCTAACGAATTAAATAGCTCTGATGACGATCAAAAAAACGTGGCAGGCTCCCCCATCTCCCCTACAGCAGCTACAGCGGTGGCAGCAGGTAAGCTCAACAACTTAAAATCAATATTTTTATTATTTCATCCTTAAAATAACTTTAATTTTTCAGGTTTCGCAGCGGCAGGTTCCTCCCCTAGGAGCCAGTATCTGCAGAAACGAAGGCTGCTGTTCAAAGTAATTATTCACTTTATATACCATATATATATATATATATATATATATATATATATATATATATATATATATTTATATTAAATGATCAATTTTGATTGATATTCTAAATTTTACTTTTAATTCAGGTGGGGAGCCGGGGGAGCGAACCCGGTACTTTTACTTGGCCCCGTGGCATAGCCGTGGGTCCTGACAACACCATGGTTGTCGCTGACTCGTCGAACCACCGCGTACAAGTCTTTGACAGCAATGGAGTATTCATTAAAGAGTTTGGTTCCTATGGAAGTGGTGAAGGAGAATTTGACTGTTTAGCTGGAGTGGCCGTCAATCGAATAGGCCAATATATTATTGCCGATAGATATAATCATCGTATTCAGGTACGAATAAAACGCGAGGGGTAATTTTAAATTGACAATATTCTGACCCACTTACAATCTGGAGCAATCTTCTTTATATTTAAATTTAATTAAATATACGATACGACAAATTCTTCTTCAATAAATATATCTAATATAATTTTGATTCGTAACATGAAACGTTTAATTTACCAGTTTTATAAATTAATTGTCGATTATAATCTATCAATATCGCTTTTACTACTAAGTATATTTTCTAATATAAAATTACCAAAGCCATTTATTAATTTCAATTTAACCAAAATTAAATCTATAAAATTAGTTATTTATCTATACGTCTAAACAATATATTTCACAAATCAATAATCGTAATATTATATATATACATATATAAAGTAATAACAAAAAAACTTCAAATTAAAATCAAAAAACTAAATAAATTAACATCAAGCGACTCTATATAAAATAGTTTTGAACTTATAAAGGACATCAATGTCACAATTTTATTTATTATCTTCTAAGTAATAAAAATAAAATAAACAAAATTAAATAGATGGACGAAATTAAAATCGTTCAAGACGTTTTGGCCAACATCAAAACGTCTGACAGCTGACCATGTCCTTCACTTCCTAACCCAGACACGAGACTTGTTAACATAAATCTATCCAAAAATAAACACCGACACAATAAATATATGTTCGATACATTATAAAAATCAACAAAAACTTTTAAATTTTATTCTGAAATAAAAATATATACAAAACTTACACAAAAATTTTCAGTACAATATTTTTTCAGCGCTGCAACGGCGTCGCTAATTTTTCAGCAGCAGCAGCAGCACAAAGTTTTCCAACA
Organism: Leptonema lineaticorne; assembly: GCA_024500535.1. Taxonomy (NCBI): domain Eukaryota; kingdom Metazoa; phylum Arthropoda; class Insecta; order Trichoptera; family Hydropsychidae; genus Leptonema; species Leptonema lineaticorne. The sequence goes on along the minus strand of JANIJI010000014.1, from coordinate 9,641,013 downwards.
ACAACGATTAATTACACAAACAAACGTTCCGTTCGCCCTTTCTTACCTAAAAAAAAAAGTATTTTACATATTAAATAAAATGATAAGAACGCAGCTTAATCCGGGACTTTTTTGTCGTAAAAATTGCAATTCATTTTTTTTTTATCACATCGACCGAACGTAATAACGGAATAATAAAAAGTGTGCGGAGCGCAGCTCCGACGCTGGTTTAAATTTTTCAATTTACTCCGTAAATCTGTCTTTCGGACGCGTTAATTTTTCACTCGAAACTCTATAACTTATACGCGCACATCATTCGCAGGCTACTCTTAACATAATTCTCGATCATTGCGCATACAAATTGCTAATTATTTTTTTTAATTAACGTCACAATAAATTCGCCCTTTCGCACTAACCTCCGGTATTCGCTCCGTGAACCGGTTCGATAAAACGTTTCGTATTATATATATATATATATATATATATATATATATATATATATATATATATATATATATATATATATATATGAACGATAATGAAGGCGATTCAACGTTTGAACGTTCAAATTTTCAATTTGTCAACAGTTTAAAACGCTCTTTTTTTATATAAAATATCCGATATATTATTATTAAAAAATATTATATTTTTTTTTATTAAATAAAATATTTATTATATATTAAAGCAACAGCTCCTTTACATTGTATCGAGAAAGTTTCTTATTGTTCGGCACTTAAATGATAAAAAATTTATCAACAAATTGATTATTGACAACCGCCAGAAAACTTTCTGAAAATTCAAATTTCATAGATGCAGAGAATTCGTCGAAAATTTTCAGCTGTCATATTTCAGATATTAAATAATCTATATATTGTTCGACGCTTTTAAAAGCAAAGAACTCGATTTATTAACAAATTGATTATTAATCATAAACAAAACAACATAATTTTAAATTCATCAAACAACACTTAGAAAATAGAACCATACATATTTTAATATACAGTATAATTTTCGATATATTAATTTATAAAAATTTGCTGAATATTCACTTTTAATAGTAAAAATGTTACATTTATCTAAATATAAAGTGACCATAACATTTTTTGAACTCGTTAAGATATCGTCTATTAAATTTAATAAAGCATTGTCTATATAGCGAGATTGAGACGAAACACATACAGAATTCAATTTCGTCCAATTGTTCGGCTAGTTGAAAACTTAAATTGTGTGTATTCAAGTATATACATATTTTTTTTTCAGGTAATGGATCCATCTGGTCGCTTTCTCAGAGCATTTGGCAGCCAAGGAACGGCAGACGGTCGCTTCAATTATCCTTGGGGCATAACAACGGACGCTTTGGGTTTCATTTATGTGTGCGATAAAGAAAACCACAGAGTTCAAGTGTGTAACATTTAACAAAGACAATACATATACTTTATTTCCAGTTGAAAAGTTTACGTTTTGCTCCCGTTTCACTATTTGCACGTGTTTCCAGGTGTTCCAGTCGGACGGAACTTTTGTAGGAAAGTTCGGTTCATTCGGCCACGGTAAAGGACAATTAGAGCATCCTCATTACATAGCAGTCAGCAGCACGAACAGAGTTATAGTATCTGACAGTAATAATCACAGGATTCAAATATTCGACGTGAACGGTAGAGTTTTGTCGTCGTTCGGCTGCGAAGGATCCGAAGAAGGACAGTTCAAATTTCCAAGGTATCCATATATTAACTATAATTAATCATTGGTGCGATTAAAGAGTCAATGACTAATTGACAACGTGGGTATCGAATGACACTTGGGTTTCTTCACTTCCCCACATAATAGTTATTTCTGTTCAGTCAGTTCCACACAAGTGGCGTTTAAAAGTTGGATCACATTTTTGGTTCCATGCCAGTTCTATTTCTCCGATGTTCTCAATATTCCTCTAATACACATAGTTAAGGAATAATCTTTATAGCGCCTAGCATAAACTCGAGTTTATTTTACACACTCGCTATTTACGCTATAAATCCTATTAATGATTCTTAGATATATGCCAAGGAGAAATAATGATATTTTTCCGGGGTTATCTCCATTTCTTAAAAAAAAAGGTACAAGAAATTTAATTCCTATCAATAAAAATAATTGAGGCCTTCATTCCGAATGCAAAATACTGTCTTCGAATTTGAATCGATAAATTTGCTTCGATATAAAATTTGTAACAATAAAAAAAATATATGATATTTATATAAATAATTTATATCAAATATTCATATATATATATATATATATATATATATATATATATATATATATATATATATATATATATATATATATATATATATATATGAATATTTGATAAAAAAAAATATTTATATAAATATCGTATATTTTTTTATTGTCACAAATTTTAAATCGAAGCAAATTTATCGATTCAAATTTGAACTCTATATATATATATATATATATATATATATATAGAATATTTATAGAGTTTAAAAATCAATTTTAACATATCTATGTCCCTCGTTCTCTCGCTTTTTTTTAACTAGAGCTACGAAATAACAAATATACCGTGGAACAAAGGATCATTTAATTTGTTGTAATTAGAATTAAGTGCCTTTTAATCGTTGTCATGCCAAACAAATGGTGACCACCGATGGGTAGCTACTCCTGTGTCGCTCGTAAATCCTCTATCGGACGGCTCACAGGAAAAAAAATCCTTTTCCCCTATCAAGCTTTTTCAAATCCCGTAGAAATTAATGCATTTTCGTTGTTCACTTTCAGGGGTGTGGCCGTGGACGATCAGGGATACATTTGCGTGGCAGACTCTGGCAACAATAGGATCCAGATTTTCCATCCTGACGGTACATTTTTGAGAGCGTTCGGCTCGTGGGGATCGGGAGATGCCGAATTTAAAGGATTGGAAGGAATAGCCGTAATGTCCAATGGAAACATAATCGTATGCGATAGAGAAAATCATCGCGTTCAAGTTTTCTAGTCTTCCATTAAATAACTAGTTTCCTACATATTTTTTTTCTCATTTGTACAAATATTATACACAGAGAGCAGAATAAACGATCTGTCCTTAGTTAACTAAGTTATAAATTACAACCAATGTTTAATTCTGTAAATTAATATGGTCTAAATATGCTTTTCTTTTTTTTATTATTATTATTATATAGTGTTGTGAAATTCAACGAGTCATTGTTTTTGTATCTAGTCATTGAACTAATATGTGCTCAAATATCTAATAAGTTCATAGTTAGAATGCAAAAAAATTGAAATGATCTGATTTATAAATCTCAAAATATTTAATTCCTTCAACATTTTAGAGTTATTCTACAACGTGTCTTCCCTCTTAAGTTTTTCAATATACAAAGAAAATATCTAAAATACTATCATTATTTATAATAAAATAATATTTTTTCCATTACAGAATTAATAATCAGTGCTCCGAATGTCGGTTTGGCGATATTTAATTTTTAAATGGATTTTCATCCTCCATCGTGTATAAAACAAAATAATGTAATAATGTATATAAGGGTTTCTGTCGTATTGCGCCATACACCGAAAAGCAAATTACATTACTCAAAATTATAATGAAAGGTTTTTAGCGGAGGGAAAGATAGCGAAAAAAAAATATAAATTGCATTAGATTTTCCACAGAGGTACCGTTTTTATCTCTCCATACTTTCTTTTTTTTTCTTTTTCTTCTTCTCTATCTCCACCCTGTATATTTCGAATCGTCCGACGGACGAATAGTCGTTTCTTTCTTTTTCACTTTCATCAACAAACCGAATACGGCCGTTTTTCCTATATTGTCTTTTTTTCTACTTTTTTTCCGTATTTTTTTTTCTTCCTCTTCTTCATCATCGTCGTCTTTCACTTCTTTATCTTTTACTTTCGTACATGTATTTCACTACAGGTAAAAAAAAAAATTCAACTTAGAAGGGATAGACTACTTCGTTTCACTTTGTATCGATAATTTAATTGAAATTATAAATAATTGCATTTGACAGATATCTTTTTATTATTATTATTATTATTGCAATAATTATAAAATTTAATCAGATCGATTATTAGTCAAAGTTATTATGTAATACAACATATTATATGTCGTACATTTATTAATTTGTTTGTTGATTTGTTCTGATATTTAAAATGTTTTTTGTATTGGAAAAATAAATTTTACAAAAATATTTGTACTTTTTATCTGATAAAAGTAAATCTAAATTTATATATGTGAAAATAATAACTAAAAATTCTAATATTTTTATATATTTATGAACATATCGAAATATTTTAGAATAAATTTTCATGATTCTTAATATATATTTTCCATATAAAGTCCCTAATTATAAAGCTAAATTTGATTTTATTTTTTGAGGTCCATATTTTTCCACAATATTCTATTATGAATAATCATTCCATAATTTATGTGGATAATATTAAGAAAAAATCAAATTTTAAAAATAACTGTTAGTCCACTGGCATAAACCATATTATCTAGAATAAACCAATTTTAAAAACAACGTAAAAGAATAATTCAATATAGAGAAAACAACCTCGAAGAGTTCAAATAGTGACTTTTCATAACGAAGTAGAACGAATCCGATACACCAATTTAGACTACTGTATAAAAAGCTCGAGTTGCTTAAGCTAAAATACAATAAACGAAAGCACAATCGAAAAGAGGAAAAAAAACGAATCTAAAAGAGGTGATAGGGGTTAAAAATGGAAGAGAACGAGAGAGGTTAATAGCAGATTTGATCTTTTTATACCGGATTCCATGCACATATATATATATATATATATATATATATATATATATATATAATATTAAGGTATAGAATTTTCCATAAAGCCTGCGAGGAAAATGACATCCCGCAAAGAGTTATTTGATAAGGGTGCTCCGGATAGACTTCAGGATTCAATGCAAACATAGTTAAATACAGCCTCTAACCAAAATCGAATAGATCCGAACAGGTTAATGTAGTAAATTTATTCATTCGCCACCCATTTAATGTGCCGCCCCTATCTGAGATTCCTAGAACACTTACAAACATTATATATATAATATTAAAACCAAAAATCACAATTGAAAACGTTATTTTTAAATTGTGATATAAAAATAATTTCAATCAAAATCATCTTTACATCAATCAAAATTGTTTTCAATATTTAAAGAAAAAAAAGATGTAAAATGGAGTAAATTTAGATATGAAAAAATACATATTCATATTTAACTTATTTTTAAAATTAAATTTCAACATGTATTATCAATTATAATTCTATGTTTCAGCTTTATTGTATTTTTTTTTAAGATTATTTTTTAACTCACCTGTTTTTCTTTAATTTCCTAAAATTAAACAAAAATATAAAAAAAATGACTTATAATTCGAAAAATAATAATTTTAAACACATAGATGATTTACAATAATCGGAATTATTGCGAAATATATGAAGAAAACTGAAAACAAAAATCACATACGAAAGTGAATAAAAGACGGATATTTTACTTATTGAATGAAAAAATTTAATGAATTACAATGCATGTTAAAAATAACAATCGTGTAAATTTAATACAATTCATCTTATTCCAAAATAATTGGGAAAATTGTATAATATATATGTTACAATGCGTAAAAGGATTTTTTTTAATTAAACAATCGACACTTTCGCACGCACGAACGCGAGCACGCGCGTGAATTAACACGCACCAATCAATAATACATAATAATAATCATAATAATAATAATAATAATAATTTAATGAAATATTCAATAACACTAACGAAAAAAATCTTTTTTTTTTGTTTATTTATTTAGTTTATTATCTTTCAAAGGTATAGTAAAGAGGATAGAGTGAATCATTTTGAACAAAGTGTAACAAGATTTTTTTTTAAGTCTCAAAGCTTTGAAGAGACAAAACAAACACCCTTCGGAACGTTTCAACTCGATTTATTTTATGTTTTTTATTTATTTATTTTTTTTATTATTTCACTTAGCTCTCACAACCTTTAAGGATCAACCGCAACGTTCTGACGACGGGAATTTTTAATTATTATTAATATTATAATTTTTTATTATTTTGAAAAACGTTTATAAAACGCAAAATTATTATAATTCCTCGTATCGAAAAATCATCGAGCTGATACGATTTCGAAGAGTTCACAATAACTTTTACATACATACTTATAAATAATCAACTGAATTGATATGCAAATTGTTTATTATAGACAGGCATTATCGTCTTTTTTTCTTCTTTTTTTTTCAAAAAAAAAAGAAAAAAGAAAAGAAATCGGTCTGTGAAAAAATTCGATCGATTTCAAGAATAGATCGCCGAAATGTCATAAGTTGATTAAAATGATTCGATCTACTAATTCTTGATTATAATATCTACAATAGTAATATAAATACCATTATATGTCAGATTCACAAAAAAAGTCAATCTATTCGATGATCTATTTTTGAAATTAATCACATTTTTTTTCTCTTCAAATGACAAATACGAATATTTACATGTATAAAATCATGAAAATTGAACATTTTCATAGAACCCCCTCAATATATATATATTATCATTATAACGTCTATAATACAATGGAAAAAATGATAATTACAAAAATAATACGAATATATATTCGGGGGGTGGGGGTGGGGAGAGGGAAAAAAATTGGGGAAAACTATTTTAAAATATCCTTTTTTTCATTAATATATATATTGTAATAATCACAATTTTATTCAGTTAGCATCTAAGCGTGACTTAGAATTAAGTTTATTTGATGAAAAATACCTTAAAAATTGTAAGTCAATTTAACAAGAAAAAACTTCATTTTTTTATTATTTTTCAATATTTTTTTGCAATTGCGCGATTATTCCAATTTTCCTCACTCTATATGAATATATATATATATATATATATATATATATATATATATATATATATATATATATATGTAATATTAATAATAATAAATATATTTTTACATATTCTCACAAATGTACATACAGAGTGATCAAAAAAAAGTATATCAATTTCTTCATGATCACTTTGTACAGCATATATCATATATACATAAAAACAATGATTAAAAAAACTAAAAAAATAAAATAAAATAAAATAAGAAAAAACGATTATTTGCATATATTTTGTTATTCGATCTTCAAATTCTTTAAAATTTAAAGACAAAAACATTTTTGAGATATCTTCACCGTTCAAAAAAAAAAACATTTATTTTTTTCGATAATAATACTGCTCCACTTACGCTATAAAAAAACTGCGTCACAAAATATATATGTGTATCACGATTGTACAACATATTTTATTTATTTTATTTTATTTTTATTTTTTATTATTTCGACCGTCCCCCCGAAACGTCGGGGTGCGACGCACGCGGTGGGACAAATACGTATTTTCTTTAATCATCTGAACAAATCGAGGATGAAGTGAATTCACTATGTAGACAATTTTTTTATTATAAAATAAAAAAAAGAAGGAAATCGGAGTTCGGAAAATTTTCAATGTCTCCCTTTTCCGGGAGATGTAACATATTTTTCTTGCATTTTCCACAGATATTTTTTTTCACAGAAAGATAAGCGTTTAGCGTTCAGAATTGAACCGATGTTTTTTTTTAGCAGCAATTCGCTTCTGATATCGTAAATTTGATCTAAGTATATAGTAAACGTTTGATTTAACGGATTTTCAATTTAACAGACTTTAAAATATTTTTTAATCAATATAAAAAAAAAGTAATTAAGAGGAAAAACAGTGTATTATTTATATATTTATGTAACAAAGTAGTTATTTATTATTATATTAAGCGAAAAACTGTAAAGCGAAATAAATATAAAACATTTTATATTACTTATTATCTGGCAATTAATCCGTTAAATCGAAAATCTACAGAAAAAAAAACATTTATAAAATACAGAAAGAAAAATAATACACAATAAAAATCAAAAGTTAAAATTCAACAACGCCTCCAAAACCATCAAAACATATTATAACAAATATGATTTTCTAACATCGATATACATGATATAAACCAGAGATTGTCAAATAGTTACGATCAACAATGATCCAGAAAAATATATTCAATCAATAACAAATAACTTCAAATGAAAAATATGAATATATATATATATATATATATATATATATATATATATATATATATATATATATGCTATATTATTATTTTTTTCATGTGCAGTCTTATATTTAGATATTACTAAAAGTGCTAAGAGTTTCATAACCGTGCAGATTGTTATTTAACTGAAAAAATCCCCCCCAACTTGACAAACGCTGTCTTGTTTCAATATATTATAATAAACCGAAAGCTCTGGAAGCGTTTTTAAACTTTAACCGAATAATTATCTAGACTTTTTCTCATACTCGGCACATATTGATCATATATATGGTATATATATAGATATATATACAAGTTATAATACTGAAGAAAAAAAACTGAAAATAAACTGAAATAATTCGACTATCTATAAAATTAAAATGTATAATATATGTGTATATAATCACAAATTTTTATATGAACGTTTTCCATTTCAATCCTTAATTAATATATATATATATATATATATATATATATATATATATATATATATATATATATATATATATATATATATAAATGTATGTATTTTTTTTAATACGCGAAAAAAAAATATGATAAAGACTGAAAAAACATTCACGTATTTTTTAGAATAGAACGATAAATATATAATATAAATAGAATTATACGGTAATAATAATTTATTATAATCCACATTTTTCAAGTCTTTCAATTGATTGATTCATTGAATTTTAATTACGAACATTTTTAAATTAATCCAGTATAAAAATTCTTCATCCCTCCACCTTCCCTTCGTGGAAGTAATTTATACACATATATATATAAATATACATATTTAAAAAATCAAAAACAATAAATAATGGTTGATATAAGCAAATATAAGTACTCGTTCATTAATTAGGCGTATTAAAAATTGCGATAAGTATTTTTTTTCAATTACTTCATATTTTTTTCATCTACTTAAGTATCAAGCCTAGCTTCAAACTATGTTTTTTTTTAGCATATAAGGTACTTTACATTTCAAGCCTCCGAAGGGTGGTTTCAAATGCACTGATTATTTTAAAGGACGTATTTTGTCAAGTCAGATAAACATTATGTATACAAATATGAACTTATAATTTTTAACTACGCTACGGTTTTCTTTTTGCAAATACATTCTTTCAGTTTTTTTCCTCATTCAATCGACTTGATAATTATTTACAAAGATATAATTATAGTGCATAAAATTATCACTTCATAAGAATATATTTATATGATGTCGTTAAACAATCAAAATTCAGCGATTTTTTTCCATTGTAAATAAATAAAATTCAAAAATGAAACATGTATATATATATATATATATATATATATATATGTATATGTATATGTATATATATATATATATATATATATGTATATGTATATGTATATATATATATATATATATATATATATGTATATGTATATGTATATATATATATATATAATATATATATATATATATATATAAATGTATATGTATATATATATATACATATATAATATATATATATATATATATATATATATATATATATATATATATATATATATATATAAAGAACAAGATGAAAAAAACTGAAAAAACATAAATGATACTAGTTTATTATACAATATATATATATATAATTTTTAATTCGCTTAATATTTCGACTATTTTTAATATCAGCCATCGACCAACCCTTCGATGCAAGGGCAGTCCTTAAAAAATCGCAATTAGTACAATATAAGAAAGGCAGACTCATTTTTTTCATCGAACATCGTCAAAAAATTCTCGCACATAATATGATCGATCACAATATCCGAAAGGAAGAAATTAACGGTTTTTCTTTCTTTGAAATAAGAAAAATCACGTCACGTGATAAAAAAAAACAAAAAGGAAAGAAACGCTATTCTAAAATTTATAACAATAGTAAATGTAAAAAAAAAATATTATAATATAATAGAATAATTTGTAACATATGTAAAATGTATATATAAAAAACAAGTTGAATATATATAAATACAGGATGATTCAAAAAAAAAATATAATTTCCATTATTTTGAATCTATTGTGATTGAATAGCAACTCATAGTTTTTATATTTAATATCGAATAAAATATTATTTTATAACAGCTACTTTATATTAAATGAACGAAATGTTTTATATTTCTTTTCTATATCGCGTTTTGATTCGTCGTGAAAAAATGGAATGATTTTATCGTTTTTGAACCATCCTGTACGACACAATACACAACTAAAAAGTGATTAAATATTAAGTCAAATAATTATATATATATATATATATATATATATATATATATATATATATATATATATATATATATATATATATATATATATATATATATATAGATATATTATATACTGATTAAACAGACCGCTATTCGTCTCGTCAATGATTATCTAACTACTTGATTAAAAAATATTAATTAGTTCAATTAAAAGCGTTACTCCTATAAATGTAATGGAATGCAGCATTAGATTGATTAATAAATATAAATATATATATATATATATATATATATATATATATATATAATTTTCATTTATATTACAATGTTTTGTGACGGCATTTTTTTACATTTTTTTTTGTTTTTGGAAATTTTATTTTATTTATTTGTTTATTTTTTGACGACCAAAACGACATCATTTCGCGACTTAAAATTTATACATGCATGCGTTTTTTTTATACGCGATTGCTGAAAAAGTTATATCAATCTCAAATTAAATTTATATAAGAGAACTGATATTTAATAACGCATGAAAATAAAAGTTTAAAGTTGATCTTCCAAAAAAAATTTTTTTTTGACAAAATTCTTTATATAAAAAGAATAAAAAAATAATACAATTCTAGATAAAATATAAATTTCTGTGAAATTTGATCGTTATAAAAATTTAATACAGTATAAAAAAATAACTGAACGAAAAAAAA